>MKYW01000206.1:51804-83657 GCA_015776835.1 Aphidius ervi
CTTTTTTTTTTTTTTTTTTTTTTGATATATTGTTTATACAGCAATAATTTTCTTTTTTTATACATCTGGGTTTATTTATTTTTCTTCAATGGGGTCATATCCTCCTTTCATAGACATAAAAAAATTTTTTTATACACCAAAGAATGAGACTAATCTATGTAAACAAATAATTTAGAAATACTTGTACAAGAACCAGCTGATGTATTAGAAAATTACTCAATACGAATGCAAAATATTTATTATCAGTTGTAATAAAACAAACTAACATTATTTATGTGGATTCAACAGTTTACTATATATAAGCGATATATATTTTTCCACTACACACTTTGTAAAATAATTTTATTATATTATTTTTAAATTAAGTGTATACTATTTTAAATGGTTGATATAATCACAAAGTTAGCCATATTTGTAGCATTATGCTGCTCCAGTAAGTTTATTATTAATTTTTTTTTAATTGAATATTAAAAAATTAAAAAAAAAAATTAAAATTAAAAAATTTTCTATATTTTTATTTCAGTTGGATATGCGAAACCACCAAAAAAAATAAGTTCTGGTATTGAAGTGCTTAAAAATGAAATACCTTATATAGTTTCACTTCAAAATAAATCTGGGCATCTATGTGCAGGTGTTATTATTGATCCATTATTTATTCTCACAGCAGCTCATTGTGTTTTAGAATTTGAAATAGAAACACAAAAAAAAATTCCACGAAAAGATTTGGTAATATTGAGTAATACAAAAAATCAAGAAGATCAATCATCTGGAGAAATATATCAGCCAATAATTGCCTTGTATCCTTCAAGTTATCATTTTACTCTAAGGGATGACATTGGTCTTATAGCGGTGAGAATAAAACATAAAACAAAAATTTAAAATTATTTTTAAACTGTCTTCGAATATCGTTGAATTAAAAGTTAAATTAAAGTGTAGAATTTTTTAAAGTTTTCTCTTCCTAACAATAAATCAAAAAGCAATAATAAATTTCTGCTAACTTTTGTTAATGGCAATATAATTTTATTTTTATTAATTAGTATTTTCATTTTTTTGTATAACAATTAATATAAAAATTTATGACAATTACTTTGCAGTTGGATAGACCAATGAAATTTGGCAAACATCAAAACAGAATTGAAATGGCTGATGATAATTTTGTGGTACCTTCTGAAGCACCAGTAACAATAACGGGTTGGGGAAGAAAAAATAAAAATACACCATATTTAAAAAATTTACATATACTTAAAACCAATCTTTATAATGTAAATAAATGCTTTGATTTTTTCGAACCATCTGAAGATAAATCAATTATCCCATCTATTTTGTGTACCCTTGATGAGCCTGGAAAAAGTTTGTGCTATGTAAGTTATTACAATTAATTAATTAATATAAAAAAAAAATTATTTATTATTATTTTTTATTGTCATTACTCATTAGGGTGATAGTGGTGGACCTGTTGTTTACAAAGATAAACTTGTAGGAATTATTTCATCAGGATTTGATGATAATTGTAATCAATATCCTGAAGTTTTAACGAGAGTATCATATTTTCAAAATTGGATTGAATCATCAATGAATTTTTATAGAGATATATTAAGCAAAGAAGATATAGATTTTACAATTGATTATGATGGTTCTTATATTCTTCAACCAATTGATTTATTCACCGTTTGACTTTAATTTAAATTCAAATATTTAAAATTAATATTTCATATTGATTGATAAATGTATATCCAGATGGGACAAAATTTTTAAAATTATATTAATTAATATAAATTTAAACAACTCAAGTATTTTTTTGGTTGTTTATAATGCTTTAGAAAATAAAAAAAATTAATTAATGCTTTTTGTATTAGTCATAAATTAAAACGTGTACTTTTTTTTAAAACAAAAAATTCGAATTTAAATTTATTATCAGGGAAAAATGACCATTAAATTTCAAGGATATTTTATACAGGAATGTATGTTTGATTATTATGTGTTTTAGAAACAATAAAATTTATTTTTTAAAGCAGATGGTTGTAATTGACGCATATACATAAAAAATAAATAAAATAAATACATAAAATAGATGATAAAAATTTATTTTGACCATGTTATCAGCGCATTTTCTTTTACTGACGTAAATATTATTTTTAATAACGATTTATATTGATTTATACTTATCATTATAATGACTACCTGGAAAAGAATACGTGTTCCACGTATAATCATTAAATTGACTAAAATAAATTACGTGGTGTTTACTGACGTGGGTTTTATAAAAAAAATATTATTATTTATAGTAAGCCACCAAACTCGTATCTGCAATTTTTTTCAAATCTCATTTAAAAATTATCCAGTTTTAAGTTAATTTGTTTTTAAGCTTTATCTATTAAAAATGAAAACATGTAAGTACAATTATTCGAGTACATAAACTACTGCATATTAATACTTTAAAATAAAATAAAATAAAACTTGATTTACAATTTATAAAAATTATTATATTATTTTGTCAATTAAAATTAATTATTAATTATTTTTTTTGTTATAATTTTTTAGTGATTTTATTTTTTGTCATTGTTGCGATATGTTTCGATTTATTTGGCTGTATCAATGCGACCAAATCTGGAGTCATGGAATCCATAAATTATATGTCATTGGATTTATTTAAAGTAATTATACATTTTGTCAATTAAAAATAAAAAAAAAAAATTCTTCAAATGAAATATAATATTAAGTAAGAAAAAAAAATACATTTTTAATTGATCGGTGAATAATTTTTCAGCTTGCTCTTCAAAATGAACCAGCCAATTTCATCTGCTCACCCATCAGTATCTCACAAATGTTAGCAATGGCTTCTGTTGGAGCAAGAGGTACAACAATTCTTGAATTACAAACAATTTTACATTTTAAAAATTTAAAAATACAAAAGTATTCTTTCGATATTTCAAAGGTATAATAGATTATTAATTTAAAAGAATTATTAAGATGAAAGAAAAATAGTTTTCAAATTTTTATTTATGTATAGTTTATTGGAAAAGATACTACAATGATAACTCAGATGTACGTTGATGAACAAGTTCAAGTTGATCGTACATATCAATGGCAAATTGATCAATTGTTTAATTCGGAAATAAAAAAATTGAATTTTAAAAATGTTGGAGATACAGTAAAAACTATTAACAATTGGATTAAGGAAAAAACAAACAACCATATAACAAATCTTATCACGAATGGTAGGTTTTTATAAAATGAGTTTCGATGATGCCATAATGATTCCTGTCATTGTTTATATATATATGTATATTGAATACTATATATTTGTTGCAGATGACGTCACAGATAATAATGGGATTTTCTGGGTCAATGTTATTTATTTTGAAGCAATATGGTACAACAAATTCGCCAAGCGATTGACAAAAAATAAAGCATTTTTTCTCAATAAAAAAAAAAAAATAAATGTTCCAACTATGACCCTACCAGAAACAGAATTAAAATATAAAAAAATTGATAATCTTGATGCTCATATTGTTGAACTTCCTTTCAAGGTAAAATTTATATTTTCAGTAAAGTTAAACAATTTAATTGTATCATGGCTCTATAAATATATACAATATATACATTTATAATTTGTTCAATAGATTCCAGGTGAAGAAGATACAGATGAGGTAAAGTAAAAATTATTGAATGTATTAACTTTGTATACAATTATTTCATAAACAATTCTTGCAATATAGCCACCAATTGAATCTGACGAACGAGTCTCTATGTTTATTATTTACCCCGATAAAAATGACGGATTAAAAAGGATTGAAGAGCATATTGATCAGATAAATCTTACATCTTTGTTTGTTTCAAAAAGGAGACCCATAATTTTAACTTTACCAAAATTTAAGCTTGAAACAAAAATAGATGTTAGAAATTACATGAAAAAAGTATAAATTTATTTATTTTTTTTTGCTTATTATTTTGTTGAATTGTTTTTTAAAGATTATCTGTTGGTTTTACTGTAGATGGGAGTGGTTGATACATTTTCAGATAATGCTGACTTTAGTGGTATTGCTAAGGATATACCACTTCACATTGGTAAAATTTCACAAAAAGCATTTATTGAAGTGAATGAGGATGGCACTGTGGCTACTGCTGCAACTAGTAAGATTTTTTTATTATGTAATATTTTTAAACAATATAGTATATTTATACATATGCAAATTTTGATGATAATATACTTTAATAATTATTTTAGCAATGCAAATGGTTCTGAGAATTAATGAAAGACCGTTGAAGCTTGAAGTAGATCGTCCTTTTCTTGTTTTATTGGCGACTAAGAAAGTTATCCTCTTTGCTGCTCGTATCAATGATCCAAGGCTTAATTAAAATATATATAAGTTTATTAGAATGTTCAAGTGAAGGACTTAAATAAAATAAAGTTAAAAGAGTTGTTAATTCATCAAGTAAATTATTATTAGTACTAATTCATTTATCTACTCATTTTTGAAAAAATTAATTTAAGTTATAAGCAAGTAAATGAATAATTAGTAAAAATTGTTGAAAATTTAATTTGGTTATTATATAAGTAAAAATTACTGTATGTTTCAATATTTTATGATTTTTTTTTTTTTTTTTTTTTAATTGTTTTCATTGTTTTTCATTCTAACATAAGTAAATATATCAACGGCTTGCTAATTTTTTATATTCCCAAATACACAAGTCGATCATTCAAACAGAAAAAAAAAATAATTAGAATTATGTCCACAATAGAATTGTACCCACTCTACAATAGAATAAGAAGTCAGCGCACAAATTGTACGTTACAATTATTTTAATTGGCGCTTTTTTATTTTTTATTAGGCAGCCAATAAAACCACTTGAAAGTGAAAATAAAAAACATGTGGGTTATGTAACCTGTTGACAACTTGACACAATATAGTGCTGTAACTCTCTAAATGATTGCATGAACCTAAATATAAATAATATAATAATCAATAATTACAATTGAATTATTACAATATTTTTTGTAAAAAATAGAACGTGTCATATTATATATAAACAATGGAAGAACAAGGTCGAAATGAAACGACACCAGTAGAAATCAAAGAAGGTAATGTTGTATAAACAATTGATAATTTTTCTTTCATATTATTTATTATATTATTTTCGTATTAGTAGCATAAGTTATGATGATTCCCTTATTCATTGAGTGTTTTTTAAATATTTTGTAGAATTTGATGAAGATATTACCATTAAACTGGAATCCATAAAAGAAGAAGTGTTGGATGAAGGTGAAAAAAATTGTGAAATTTCGAGAGGTCAACAACCAACAATAATTGAACAACAACAAAATCAACAACAAGATCAACAACAACAAATCAATAATAATGAACCAGAAAATGTGGTTAGCATGCTTTGTATATTTTAAATATATAATGAATTTATTCTTTTCAATAATTTTATAATTTTATGACGTTTCAGATTGCTGAACAAATACCATCTTGGTCAACAAATTTGGATAATTCTGGTTATCCGGGTTTTATCGAGGCAATAAGACAGGCGAGAAATAAAAAGCAATCCCATGATGTATCATTTGAAATACTTTTTTCATATTTACCTGAATCAGCCATAAAACAGCATGATTTAAATTTAAAAGAATGGTGGAACTATTGTTTATTTGAAAATAAAGATCCTTTGGAAACTGATTTATCAGTTGTAAATAGTTATTTTGACAAAAAATTAGATGCTGGTGCATCACCTGATGATTTAAAATCAATTTCATCGACAATTCGTCTCATTGCATCAGACACAATGGAAAAGCAAATGAATTCATTGAGATTTTTGTTTATAAATAAGACAGATTGTTTGAAAACACCAAAATCATCATGTCAAAATAATTCAGAAATATTGTCATTGAATATTGAAATAAAAAAAAAAGATGAATCACAAATAGCATCAGTACAAATTGAAAACGTACAAAAAGCCAAATTATCTGAGGTGATTGATATATCAGATGATGAATTAGATACTGAATCACCAACGAAATTGCTCAAAAAGTCAAAAGATCTATTGAATAACAATGAGCCTACTAATTTAAAAAAAAATAGTGTGTTTTTACAAAAAACAATTGATAGTTCTCAGTTGATAACTCCATTAAAAAAGCCGAAATCAACAAAACCACCAGCAATATTACTATGCCCAGCATCAAAGAAAAAAGTGCTTGAAAATATTATAGAAAATCAGCAGATAACAATTAAAAATACATCTTCACGAGTGGTAAGAATTTTTCATTAAATCATAAAACCATATGTAAATTGTGTTAGAAACAAAAAAAAAAACATTATAATATTTTTATATTTCAGCCATCGATAAGTAATGTGGTTGCTGATGAATCGGATTCAACAAATGGAAAGTATCCAACATTAATAATGCCAATTCTAAAACAACAAGGTAAAGTTATACAACAGCAACAGTCAACACTATCTGAATCGGACAGTAAATCAATATCAGATTTATCTGATACATCAATACATTCCGATAATTCATTAGATGAAATTGGACCAACAAATGAAACTGAAAGTTATGCATATTTACAAAAAGACATTGATAATCCACAAACAGCAATTGTACAAGATCAAGTAGAGGGAAATGTTGTTAAAATGTTGGTTGTTATGCCAGATGGTGAACAAAGATTAATAACATTTGATATACCAAATGAAAAAATTACTGTTAACGATTTACTCGAACAGACTAGTATACCATTTAATGGAACAACAACAGTATCACTTGTTAAAGATCCAATATGTAAAATAAATTATATTGTTGAAAGTGAAACTGGTACAATTGTTGATTCAACAGAAACTAGTGATGATGATAATGAATTGTCTGATAAAAAATGTTTACAAGATGATAATGATGATAATAATATACATGCAACATCAACTGTTAATATTGAAGAACCAAAATACATTGATGGAAAACTTGCAGTGTGTGATAAATGTGGCTTAACATCAATGGATTTTAATCGTTGCTATTATTGTAAGAAAAAAATTCAAAATACAAAAACAAAGTTAGATAAAAGTCAACCATCACAAAAAAGACATATGATGTTGTCAATTGATGGGTTTTATAAAAGTTTATTAAATAATGATACTGGTGATGTTAATGGTGAACTATCAAATGACGGTAGTGTATTCCCAGATAAAAAATATTTACAAGCTGATGATGATGATGATGATGATAACGATAATGGGGATGATGATAATAATGAGAAAAATACTCGTAAAAGCTTAAAACTGCAGTCGGCGTTAAAGTGTCGTACTGTTAAAATTGGATCATACAAATATACACCAAAAGAACATGTTATTATAAATACAACTGGTTTAATATTGTCCGTACCATTACTTGAGGATGAAACTAAAACAGTTAAAGTACATGTTCAATATCAAGATATTTATAAAGTCTTAATACATTCTGATTCATCGAGGCCAAAATTATTTTTCTACACAAATGCAATATCTGGCTCTAAAATACGTAAATTACTAGGTATGAACAATCCAAAAGGACCATATTTTGATCCAGCTGGTGAAGATCAAACTCACAAAAGAATAATATTATTCCCAAAATTATTAAAAAGCGATTCAATTAACATATTAAAAAAATTATTTTCATCAAACACTTTTGTCAAAGAATTAAATGCAAAAGAAGCTGATGCTATGTTAACAAAAGATGCATCACTAAAAAAACCAAATAGTTCATCATCAAAAATCGGTAAAAGACAAACAACAATTGCTAATGCCAATAATATTGTTGAAAATTCTACTATTCATTCAGCAGCACCAACAAAAGATGAAGATACAAATAAATCAATTACAAAATCCAAATGTGCAAAGTTATCATCTATCAATAAAAATACAAATGCTTATGATAAAAACAATGAAAAGTCAAATACTGGAAATGATAAATTAGCAAATAGTAATAGCAGAAAAAAAACATCATCTGTTATTATTAAAAAACCAAAGTTAGGTAGATAAAAGTCAACCAGCACAAAAAAATGATGAGCGTGTAATTTGCTCAATACGAAGACGTCATAAAACTTTGCCTTTTAACCGACGTTCACCGCTAAAACCAACAGCTTAGGAAAAAAATTCAAATGAAATTTTACCCTCTCAGAAAGAAAATTTTTAAAATGATGTTTTCTTCTTTTTTCATAAATAAATAAATTAAACGTTGACAATTTATATTATAAACAAACAAAATTAAGTGACAGAAAATATAATTTAGTTATTATATATTTGAAAATTATTTTAGCATATTTTAACATTGAAAAATATTTTTTCATTTATTAATAAAGATTTCACGTAAATTATTAATTAATAATTGTTTCAATTGTTTTTTATTTTAACATGAATATTAATTCTGGATATCTCATTGCTAATTTTATATTCTCAATAACAAAAAAACAAGTTGAATCAAAAAAAAAAAGTTGCATTGGAAAAGTCATGTACATTTATAAAAAACAATTAAGTATTGATGAATTTACATTTTTTTAAATTTATTTTTCCAATTATTTTCGAAAGCATAAATTCAAATATAAGGCATATAGTTCGTGATATACTTGGATGGCTTTTTTTTTTTTTTCTTCTTTTTCTTTCAAAATTTATTAAGTGTCCATCATAATATATTTATATATATGCAAACATTTTGTTTCTATTTTAAAAATTGTTATGTATTTTATAATATTTTCAGTGACTTATTATTTTTATATGACTATACAAAATTATCAATAAACTCCATAAAATATTTTTTATATGAAAACACATGTTAATATATCAATAAGCTGAATAACAATAAAGTTAACAAAATGTTGTTATCAATAGGAACAATAATAAAACAAATATTTAAACTGGGCAAAAAAAAAATTAAACTTTAATTATATTAATTATAAAACATGTAAGTACAATAATTATTCAAACTACTGAATATTAATAATTTAAAATTAAATAAAAAAAACTTGATTTATAATTTATTGAAAATATCATATTATTTTGTCAATTAAAATAAATTATTATTAATCTGTTTTAATTATAATTTTTTAGTGATTTTATTTTTTGTCATTGTTGCGATATGTTTCGATTTATTTAGCTGTATCAATGCAACCAAATGTAGAGTCATGGAATCCATAAACCATATGTCATTGGATTTATTTAAAGTAATCATACATTTTGTCAATTAAAAATTTTAAAAAATTTCTTCAAATGAAATATAATATTAAGTAAGAAAAAAAAATACATGTATAATTGATCGGTGAACTGCCTGCTAATTTTTTATATTCCCAAATACACAAATCGATCATTCAAAAAAGAAAAAAAAAATAAATAGGATTATGTCCACAATAGAATCACATAAGAAGTCAGCGCACAAATAGTCCATTACAATTTTTCCATTGGATTTTTTTTTTCTATCAGGCAGCCAGTTCAAGCCAGTCAAACCACGTGAAAGTGAAAGTATAAAACACGTGGGTTAATGGTTATGTATAAATATATGTTGACACAATAATTAAGTCTTAATAAAAATAATATTATATTCAATAATTATAATTGAATTATTACAATTTTTTGTAAAAAATAAAACGTGCCATATTATATATAAACAATGGAAGAACAAAGTCAAAATGAAACGACACCAGTAGAAATCAAAGAAGGTATGTATTGTTGTATAAACAATTGATAATTTTTTCTTCATATTATTTATTATATTAGTTTTCTATTGGTAGAATAAGTTATGATGATTCCTTTATTGTATTATTCAATTTTTTTAAATTCTTTATAGAATTTGATGAAGATATAATTTCGAGAGGTCAACAGACAACAATAGTTGAACAACAACAAAAGCAACCAACAATAGTTGAAAATCAACAACAAGATCAACAACAACAAATCAATAATAATGAACCAGAAAATGAGGTTAGCATGCTTTGTATATTTTAAATGTATAATGAATTTATTCTTTTCATTAATTTTATAATTTTCTGACGTTTCAGATTGCTGAACAAATACCATCTTGGTCAACAAATTTGGATAATTCTGGTTATCCTGGTTTCATCGAGGCAATAAGACAGGCAAGAAAAAAAAAACAATCCCATGATGTATCATTTGAAATACTTTTTTCATATTTACCTGAATCAGTCATAAAACAGCATGATTTAAATCTAAATGAATGGTGGAACTATTGTTTAGTTGAAAATAAAGATCCACTGGAAACTGATTTATCAGTTGTAATTGGTTATCTTGAAAAAAAATACGATGTTGGTGCATCATCTGATGACTTAGAATCAGTTTCATCGACAATTTGTCTCATTGCATCTGATAAAATGGAAAAGCAAATGAATTCATCGAGGTTTTTGTATGTAAAAAAGACAGATTGTTTTAAAACACCAAAATCATCATGTCAAAATGATTCAATAACATCGTCATTACATATTGGAACAAAAAAGCAAGATGGATCCAAAATATCATCAGTACAAATTGATAACGTACAAAAAGCCAAATTATCTGAGGCGATTGTTATATCAGATGATGAATTAGATACTGAATCGCCAACGACATTGCTCAAAAAGTCAAAAGATCTATTGAATAACAATGAGCCTACTAATTTAAAAAACAATAGTGTGTTTTTAAAAAAAGCAATTGATAGTTCTCATTTGATAACACCATTAATGAAACCAACATCAACAATACCACCAGCAATATTACTATGCCCAGCATCAAAGAAAAAAGTTAGTAAAAATAATGAAATAAAGAAATTAATCAAAGTGCTTGAAAATAATAAAGAAAATCAGCAGATAACAATTAAAAATACATCTTCACAAGTGGTAAGAATTTTTTATTAAATCATAAATCAATATGTAAATTGTGTTAGAAATAAAAAAAAAATTATAATTTTTTTATTTTTCAGCCATCAATAAGTAATGTGGTTGTTGATGATGAATCGGATTTAACAAATAAAAAATATCCAACATTAATAATGCCAATTCTAAAACAACAAGGTAAAGTTATACAACAGCAACAGTCAACACTATCTGAATCGGACAGTAAATCAATATCAGATTTATCTGATACATCAATAGATTCCGATAATTCATTGGATGGAATGGGGCCAACAAATGAAACTGAAAGTTTTACATATTTACAAAAAGCTATTGATAATCCACAAACAACAATTGTACAAGATCAAGTGGAGGGAAATAGTGTTAAAATGTTGGTTGTTACGCCAGATGGTGAACAAAGATTAATAACATTTGATATACCAAATGAAAAATGTACTGTTCACGATTTACTTGAACAGGCTGGTATACCATTTAATGGAACAACAAAAATATCACTTGTTAAAGATCCAATATTAAAAATAAATTATATTGTTGAAAGGGAAGCTGATACAATTGTTGATTTAACACAAACTAGTGATAATGATGATGATGAAGTTTCAGTAAATAATGATAAAAAAAATATTCGTAAAAGCTTAAAACTGCAGTCGGCATTAAAGTGTCGTACTGTTAAAATTGGATCATACAAATATACACCAAAAGAACATGTTATTATAAATACAACTGGTTTAATATTGTCCGTACCATTACTTGAGGATGAAACTGAAACAGTTAAAGTACATGTTCAATATCAAGATATTTATAAAGTCTTGATATATTCTGATTCATCAAAGCCAACATTATTTTTCTACACAAATACAAAATCCGCTTCAAAAATACGTAAATTATTAGGTATGAACAATCCAAAAGGACCATTTTATGATCCAGCTGGTAAAGATCAAGCTCACAAAAGAATAATATTATTTCCAATATCATTAAAAAGCAATTCGATTATGATATTAAAAAAATTATTTTCATCAAATACTTTAGTCAAAGAATTGAATGCAAAAGAAGCTGATGCTTTATTATCCAAAGGTGCATCACTAAAAAAACCAAATAATTCATCATCAAAAGTCGATAAAAGACAAACAACAATTGTTAATACCAATAATATTGTTGAAAATTCTACTAATCATCCAGCAGCACCAACAAAAGGTGAAGATACAAATAAATCAATTACAAAAGCAAAAAGTGACACACATAGCAATAAAGATACAAATGCTAATGATAAAAACAACGAAAAATCAAATAATGGAAATGATAAATTAGCAAATAGTGATAGCAGAAAAAAAACATCATCTGTTATTATTAAAAAACCAAAGTTAGATAAAAGTCAACCGACAACCAGCACAAAAAAATGATGAGCGTGTAATTTGCTCAGTACGAAGACGTCATTAACCTTTGCCTTTTAACCGACGTTCACCGCTAAAACCAACAGCTGAGGAAAAAAATTCAAATGAAATTTTACCCTCTCAGAAAGAAAATTTTTAAAATGATGTTTTCTTCTTTTTTTATAAATGAATAAATTAATTAAACATGGACAATTTATATTAAAAACAAACAAAATTAAGTGACAAAAAATATAATTTAGTTATTATATGGTTAAAAATTACTTCAGCATGTTTTAACATTTAATAATGTTTTTCTATTTATTAATAAAGGTTTCACGTTAATTATTAATTGATAATTGTTTCAATTGTTTTTTATTTTAACATGAATATCAATTCTGGATACCTCATTGCTAATTTTATATTTCCAATAACAAAAAAACAAGTTGAATCGCAAATAGTTAAATTAAAAAAAAAAAGTTGCACTGAAAAGTCATGTAAATTTATAAAAAACAATTATTGACGAATTTACATTTTTTTAAATTTATTTTTCCAATCATTTTCGAAAGCATAAATTCAAATATAAGGCATATAGTTTGTGATATACTGGGACGACTATTTTTTTTTTTTTCTTCTTTTTCTTTCAAAATTTATTAACTGTCCATCATAATATATTTATATATGCAAACATTTTATTTCTATTTTAAAAATTGTTATGTATTTTATAATATTTTCAGTGACTTATTATTTTTATATGACTATACAAAATTATCAATTAAATCCATAAAATATTTAAAAAATATTTGTTTTATACAAAAACACATGTTAATATATCAATAAGCTGAATAACATTAAAGTTAACAAAATGTTGTTATCGATAAGAACAATAATAAAATAAATATTTAAACTGGGCAAAAAAAAAAAATTAAACTCTAATTATATTCATTATAAAACATGTAACTATGTAAGTACAATAATTATTCAAACTACTGAATATTAATACTTTAAAATTAAATAAAAAAAACTTGATTTATAATTTATTGAAAATCGTCCTTTTCTTGTTTTATTGGCGACTAAGAAAGTTATCCTCTTTGCAGCTCGTATCAATGATCCAAGGCTTAATTAAAATATATATAAGTTTATTAGAATGTTCAAGTGAAGGACTTAAAATAAAGTTTAAAGAGCTGTTAATTCATAAAGTAAATTATTATTAGTACCAATTTATTCATCTAATCATTTTTGAAAGAATAAATTTAAATATAAAGCATAGTTTGTGATCTACTAAAATATCTGACTGCTTTTTTTTTTATCTCTAGTAATTACATGAAAATATATAAACAAAATAATAATATGACATTGACATATAAACAATTTAATTGTATTTATTATTATATTAATATAACATTTACTTATTATTATATGCGTGAAACTAATTGTAACATTTTTTAACATTTAATCATGTTCTTTTTTTTGTTAATAATAAGATGAAGTATATTAATTTTAATTGCTTTAATTGTTGCTGAATTTGACATAAATATCAGCTGTGAATATACTTTCTTGCTAGTTTTATACAAATTAGCGATTCAAATAAAAACAAATAATATTAGGAATAAGGAGCCAGCGCAAGTATTTTTTGTTTGAATTTCATTTGATATCGGGCAGCCAATTAAACCACTTCAAAAATAAATAAAAAGTAAAAACAAACAAACATGTGGGTTATGTAATTGCGTTGACACATAAAATGAAGACATAATCATAGTACTCTGTGAAAAGCCTAAACTTAAATGATAATATATCAATGATTATTATTAAATTGTTCCAATTGTTGTTAGAGTTAACACGTATCATATTATATATGGACAATGGGAGAAACAAGTCAGAATGGAACGATAAACGAATCGACACATAAGAGACCAGAAGAGGTAATTGTAATAGTTGCATGGTTAGCATGTTTTGTGTATATTTTAAATGTATATTAAAATTATCCTTTTTAATAATTTTATAACGTTTCAGATTGATGAACAAATATCATCTTGTTCAACAAATTTGGATAATCCTGTTTATCCTGGTTTCATCGAGGCAATAAGACAGGCAAGAGAAAAAAAAAAATCACATGATGTATCATTTCAACAACATGATATTCATCTGAATGAATGGTGGAATTATTGTTCAATTGAGAAAAAAGATCCACTAGAAACTAATTTATCAGTGTTCATTGATTATCTTGAAAAAAAAAAAAATGCTGGTGCATCACTTGATAATTTAAAATCAATTGTATCGTCAGTTTGCCTTATTGCATCTGATATGATGGCAGATCAAATTCGAACATTCAGTTTTATATTTTTAGAATATGCTAAAGATTTATTCGTAAATACAAATAGTTACCCAACACCAGAATTGTCATGTCAAAATAAATCAAAAATATCATCAGTACAAATTGAAAATGTAAAGAAATCAAAATTAACTGAATTAATTGTTACATCAGATGATGATTCAGGTACTGGAGTTAGTGAAAATAATAGAATAGTACCAATAACGGGAACTATTGATGATCAGCAGATTAATGTGCATGCAAATAATCCACTTACAAAAATGGTAAGAATTGTTAATTTAATTTCTAAATAAATATATACTTATATGTAAATCAAGTTGTTGAAGAAAAAAAAAAAAAATAATTATACTCCTTAATTATACAGCCAACTTGTCGTTCAGAATCATTAGTATCAACATCTCCAGTATTATCACCTGCAGTATCATCAACAAAAACATTAACACCAGCACCAAAATCACCAACAGCAACACCACCATTAATTAATAATAAACATGAATGTAATAGTGCTACAAATAATACGGTAAATCAGTTAACCCTTGATGGTATACAATGTACAATTGAACCTGTTCAACAAATCTGCACATCTCATGAACAAAATTATCAACTATTAATGTCTGAAGTGAGCAACGGTGTTAATGGTGAACAATGTACTACATATACAACACAACGAATCAATGATACACCAGTCCTTCAGCAACAACAAGTATCTATTGAAGGACCATTTCAACAAGGTTCATTAGATCAAAGGTAATTCGTTTCGTATCAATAACAAAAAAAAAAAAACATTGATTAAACAGAACAAAAAAATCATACATATTTTAAGGACTTTTATTATTTCTTTCTTCATTAAGAAATAAATAAGTTGGACAATTTTAACTATCATATTTCCTGCTATCATATTAATCTACTTCATAAAAGTTTTTAAAAAAAGGTAAAACATAATCTAGAATGTATTTAAACTGAAAAAATTAATTTTATTTTTTAATAATTTTAAATGTAATTTACTTTGTAATTAAATAGTATAATTTTTTTTTTTTTTTTGATAAATATTGACGTTTTTATAATTTTTTTTATATTACAGTCAAAAGGTATATTATACCAAGGCTGATGACAATAATTTAATACCTGAAGAACATCAAACTACAAAAGAAAATACACATAAAATTGAATCACAAGAAGTTTTATCACTTTGCGAAAATATTGAGCCAATAACTGGAATTATTAATGTTCAACAAATACGATTCATCGATATGCCTGCAAATAATACAGTAAAAAATATATCGCCACGATCAATGGTAAGGATTGTTAATTTAATTTGTTCACAAAAAAAAAAAAAAAAAAAAANAAAAAAAAAAAAAAAAAAACAAATTATTATACTTTTTTTATTTTTCAGCCGTTGGAAAAGATAATGAAGCATGTTGTCGTTGATGATGAGTCAGGTTCATCATATAAAAAATATCCAACAACACCCATACCAGTGACAATTCGAAAACAAAAAGAAGATATGCAACAGCAGCAATCAACACTCGAAAATTTCGATAAATCGGATTTATCTGATACATCAATACATTCCGAAAATTCATTAGATAAAATTGGGCTAACAAATAAAACTGAAAGCTATGCATACTTAGAAGAAGCCATTGGTAATCCACAAACAGCAATTGTACAAGATCAAGTAGAGGGAAATAGTGTTAAAATGTTTGTTGTTATGCGAAATGGTAAACAAAGATTAATAACATTTGATATACCAAATGAAAAAATTACTGTTAATGATTTACTTAAACAGGCTGGTGTACCATTTAATAGAACAACAACTGTATCACTTGTTAAAGATCCAATATGTAAAATAAATTATATTGTTGAAAGTGAAGCTGGTACAATTACTGATTCAACAGAAACTAGTGATGATTATGATGAATTATTAAATGACGATAATGAATTGTCTAATGAAAAATGTTTACAAGATGATAATAATGATAATAATATACATGCATCGTCAACTGTTACTATTGAAGAACCAAAATACATTGATGGAAAACTTGCAGTGTGTAATAAATGTGGCTTACCATCAATAGATTTTAATCGTTGTTATCATTGTAAGAAAAAAATTCAAAATAATCCAAAAACAGTTTCTCATACATTTCAACTAGCTCAAAAAAAAGATATGATGGTGTCAATTGATAAGTTTTATAAAAGTGTAAAAGGAAATACTGATATCAAGAATAATAGTACAAAATTAAATCTACATGCAACATCAATAGATCCAAATAATTCATCATCAAATCTCAACAAAAGAAAACCAACAATTGGCAATACTAGTTCAAATGATATTATAGAAAATATGACTATTTATACCGCCAAGGAATCAATTGAAAAATCGAACTGTGTGAAATTATCATCTGATAATCAAGATACAAATGCGAATAATCAAAAAAATAGAAAATTGAATGATGGAATTGATAAATTCATAAATAATAATAGCACACAAGTATCAACAATTATTTCCATTGAAAAACCAAAGTATATTGATGGCAAACTAGCTGTTTGTGATCATTGTGGTTTTTCGTCAATAGATTTTAATCGTTGTTATTGTTGTAAGAAAAAAATCCAAAATAATACAAAAACAAAGTTGGATAAAAGTAAACTATCACAAAAAACACATATGATGTTGTCGATTGATGAGTTTTATAAAAATTTACAAGCTGATTTTGATGATGGTGATGATGATAATGGGGATGATGATAATGATGAAAAAAATACTCGTAAAAGCTTAAAACTGCAGTCAGTATTGAAGTGTCGTACTGTTAAAATTGGATCATACAGATATACACCAAAAGAACATGTTATTATGAATACATCTGGTTTAATATTATCAGTACCGTTACTTAAAAATGGAACTGAAATTGTTCAGGTACATGTCCAATATCAAGATATTTATAAAGTCTTGATACATTCTACTTCATCAAAGCCAATTTTATTTTTCTACACAAATACAATATCTGGTTCTAAAATACGTCAAATATTAGGTATGAACAATCCAAAAAGGCCATATTATGATCCAGCTGGTGAAGATCAAACTCATAAAAGAATAATATTATTCCCAAAATTATTAAAAAGCAATTCAATTAACATATTAAAAAAATTATTTTCATCAAATACTTTTGTCAAAGAATTAGATGTGAAAGAAGCTAATGCTATATTATTAAAAGGTGCATTACTAAAAAAACGAAATAATTCACCATTAAACATCGGTAAAACACAAGCAACAATTGGTACTACCAATAATATTGTTGAAAATTCTACTATTCATCCAGCCGCACCACTAAAAGATGATGATAGTAAAGATGATAATAATACAACTGAGCAAAAAAATACAGATGAGCAAAAAAATTCAAATGAAATTTTACCCTCTACAAATGTCTTTGATTACATCAAAAAAAAAGTTGCACTGGCAAAATCATGTACTGACAATTAATTAATTTTTTGATGCATGAAAATACAAACATTATGTTCTTATTTAAATAATTTTTATGTGTTTTATAATATTTTCAGTGATTTATTATTTTTATATAACTATACAAAATTATTAATCAACTTCATAAAATATTCAAGAAATATTTTTTTTATCTGAAAACACATGTTACTATATGAATAAGCGAAATAATGTTAAAGTTAACAAAATGTTATTATCGATAAGATCACTATTAAAACAAATATTGAGTTTTAAATTGAGCAAAAAACAAATTAAACTATACCTATAAGCTGTTTATTATAGCAAGTAAATAAACAACTCTTAAAAATTGTATGAAAATTACTTTAACATGTTTTAATATTTACTCGATTTTTATTAATAAAGATTGAGATAAAAAATGAATTTTAGATCCTTCAATTGTTCCTCATTTTAACATATATATCAACTTTTTTATATTCCCAATACAAATCAATCATTCAAAGAAGGAAAATAATTACATATTAGGATTATGTCCACGAAAGAATCAGGAGTCAGCGCGCATATTGTAGGTTACAATTATTTTGTTGGAATTGTTATTTACATTCAGGTAGCCAATCAAACAACTTGTAAGCGCAAAAGAAAAAAAAACATGTGGGTTATGTAAATGTGTTGACACAATAAGTAATCGTAGCACTCTATTATTGAGTCTATATATAAATAATATAGTATTCAGTAATTGTAATTGAATTATCACAATTTTGGTGAAATTTGGAAGTGTCATATTATATATAAACAATGGAAGAACAAGGTCGAAATAAAACAACTCCAATAGAAATCAAAGAAGGTATTGTTGTATAAACAATTGATTAGTTTACATATTGTTGTATTATTCACTGGGTGTTTTTGTAATATTTTATAGAATTTGATGATGATATTACTATTCAACTGGAATCTATAAAAGAAGAAGTGTTGGATGAAGGGGAAAAAACTTATAAAATTTCCAAAGATAAACCAACAATAGTTGAAAATCAACAACAAGATCATCAAGTCAATAATAATGAACCGGAAAAGGTAAATGTAACAGTTGTTTTAAATGTATGTAATTAAATTTTTTTTTTTAATATTTAATAATTTTATGATATGTTTTAGACTGCTGAACAAGTACCATCTTGTTCAACAAATTTCAATAATCCTGGTTATCCTGGTTTCATCGAGGCAATAAGACAGGCGAAAAGGAAAAAAAAATCCCATGATGTATCATTTGAAATACTTTTTTCATATTTACCTGAATCAGTCATAAAACAGCATGATTTTAATCTAAATGAATGGTGGAACTATTGTTTATTTGAAAATAAAGATCCATTAGAAACTGATTTATCAGTTGTAAATAGTTATCTTGAAAAAAAATTCAATGTGGGTGCATCACCTGATGATTTAAAATCAATTTCATCGACAATTTGTCTCATTGCATCTGATAAAATAGAAAGGCAAATCTATTCATCCAGCTTTCTACTCTCAGAATTTGCTAAATATTCAGCTGTAAATAATACAGATGGTTATAAAACACCAGAATTATCATGTCAAAATGATTCAAAAATATCGTCATTAGATATTGAAATAAAAAAACAAGATGAATCACAAATAGCATCGGTACAAAATGAAAATGTAAAAAAATCAAAATTACCTGAACTAATTGATATATCAGATGATGATTCAGGTACTGGAGTTAGTAAAAATAATAGAATAGTACTAATAACTGGAACTATTGATGATCAGCAGATTAATGGGCATGCAAATAATCCACCTACAGAAATGGTAAGAATTGTTACTTTAATTTACAAATGAATATATATATATGTAAGTCAAGTTATTAACAAAAAAAAATAAATAATTATACTCCTTTATTTTTCAGCCATTTCAGCCATCAGGTTCATCGTACGAAAAAAATCTACCAACCCCAATACCGATTCGAAAACAAAAACTAGCTATGCAACCACAACAATTAACATTACAATCAGCAAATAATAATCGTTCTACAAATAATGTTGAACTACCAACTTATCGCTCAGATCAATCATTAGTATCAACACCTGCAGTATCATCAAAATTACAAACATCATTAACAAAAACATCAACACCAGCAGCAAAACCACCAACAACAACACTACCATTGATTAATAATAAACATGGATGTAATAGTGCTACAAATAATACGGTAAATCAGTTAACCCTTAATGGTATACAATGTACAATTGAACCTGTTCAACAAATCTGCACATCTCATGAACAAAATTATCAACTATTAATGTCTGAAGTGGACAACGGTGTTAATGGTAAACAATATATTACGTATACAACACAACAAAGTAGTGATACACCAGTCCTTCAGCAACAACAAGTATCTATTGAAGGACAATTGCAACAAGGTTTATCAGATCAAAGGTAATTTATGTTGTATTAAACAAAAATAAAACATTGAATTAATACAGAACAAAAAAATCATATGCCTATATATTTTTTTTATATTACAGTCAAAAGGTATATTATACCAATGCTGATGACAATAATTCAATACCTGAAGAACATCAAACTACAAAAGAAAATACACATCAAATTGAATCACAAGAAGTTTTATCACTTGGCGAAAATATTCAAGAGCCAGGAACTGGAATTATTAATGGTCAACAAATAGGATTGATCAATATGCCTGCAATAAAAAATCTATCGCCACGATCTATGGTAAGAATTGTTAATTTAATTTATTAAAAAAAAAAAATCAAATTATTATACTTTCTTTATTTTTTAGCCATTGAAAAAGAGAATGAAGTATGTTGTTGATGATGAGTCAGGTTCATCATTTAAAAAATATCCAACAACACCAATACCAGTAACAATTCAAAAACAAAAAGAAGCTATGCAACAGCAGCAATCAACACTGTCATCAGCAAATAATAATGCTGAATTATCAAATTATAATCATGCACTATTTGATAAAAAATGTTTACAAGATGATTACAATGACAATAATATACATGGAACATCAACTGTTAATATTAACGAACCAAAATATATTGATGGAAGACTTGCAGTGTGTGATAATTGTGGTTTGAAATCGTTGGATTTTAATCGTTGTTATCATTGTAAAGAAAAAATTCGAAGTAATCCAAAAACAGTCGCCTACAAATCTCGAAATGCAAAAAAAAAAGATATGATAGTGGCAATTGATAAGTTTTATAAAAGATTAAAAGTAAATAATGATATCTTGAATGACCTAAAAAAACTAAATTTACATACAACATTAATGTGTCGTACTGTTAGAATTGGATCATACGAATATACGCCGAAAGAACATGTTATTATAAATACATCTGGTTTAATATTATCAGTACCATTACTTACAGATAAAACTCAAACAGTTAAAGTACATGTTAAACATCATGATATTGTTAAAGTATTGATACATTTTGATGATCCTATACCAGTATTATTTTTTCATACAAATAGACAAGCCGGTTCAAATATACGTAAACTGTTAGGTATGTACAATCCAAAAAGACCATATTATGATCCAGCTGGTAAAGATAAAACTCACAAAAGAATAACATTGTTACCAGAATCATTGAATAAGAAGTCAATGATATTGAAAGAATTATTTTCATCAAATAATTTAATTAAAGAATTGACTAGAAAACAAGCTGATGATATATTAATAAAAGCATCACCAAATGATCCAAATAATTTATCATTATGTATCAACAAAAGACTATTAACAATTGGCAATAATAATTCAAATGATATTATTGAAAATATGACTATTTATCAAACCCAGTATGTTGAAAAACCAAAGTATGTTGATGGCAAATTAGCTGTTTGTAATCATTGTGGTGTTTCGTCAATCGATTTTAATCGATGTTATTATTGTGGGAAAACAAAGTCATATAATCCAAGAACAAAGTTAGATAGAAGTGAACCAGAACAAAAAAGACAACATATGTTGTCAATTGATAAATTTTATAAAAGTTTAGCAACTAATAATATCCAAATTAATCATTTTGATAATAATATTTTACCGCATACAATTTGCTCAACATCAAAAAGTAAAAACTTATTATCAGCTGATTCTGATAATACAACTGATTCTGATAATACAACTGATTCTGATAATACAACTGATTCTGATAATAACAGTCATGGCAGTATTGAAAATAAAATTAATAATAATAAACGTAAACGTTCACAGATAGAGGAAGAAAATTCAAATTAAATTTTACCCTTTACAAATGCCTTTGATTAGACAAAAAAAAATTGCACTGGAAAAATCATGTACATTTATAAAATTCAATTATTAACTAACTTACATTTTTTTAAATTTATTTTTCCAATAATTCTTGAAATATAAGGCATATAGTTCGTGATCTACTGGAGCTCTTTTGTTTTTTTTTTTTTCTTCTTTTTCTTTCCTAATTTGTTAAGTGTCCATCATAATATATTTTCTTATCTTATTGAAAAGTTTATTAATAAATTTAGTGCTGTCAATTTATGAACCTATTGAAGCATTAAAATGCAAACATTTGGTTTCTATTTTAAAATCTGTTATGTGTTTTATAATATTTTCAGTGACTTACTATTTTCATATGACTATACAAAATTATTAATCAACTCCATAAAATATTTGTTAAATATTTTTTTTTATATAAAAATACATGTTAATATATTAATAAGCTGAATAATATTAAAGTTAACAAAATGTTGTTATCGATAAGATCACTAATAAAACAAATATTTAAACTGGGCAAAAAAAAAAATTAAACTCTAATTATATTTAGCTTAAGCTGTTTATTATGCCAGTGAAACTTACCTCACCATGTTAAATATTTACTCATGTTTTTCTTTTTATTAATAAAAATTGAGATAAAATATGAATTTTAGGTACTTCAATTGTTTCTCATTTTCTCATAAATATCAACTCTGGACATACCTTTTTTATTTTTTAGCCATTGAAAAAGATAATGGAGCATGTTGTCGTTGATGATGAGTCAGGTGATTTACAAAATGAATTACTATTAGGTAATGCAGCTCCAAAAAATCAACAACAACAAAAACAACAACAAAGAGTTCGATCATATTTACAAAACAAATCATCAGTACGATCAGTTGATATAAATCAATCACCAGAAAAAGCTGAATCGGACAGTAAATTAATGTCAGGTTTATCTGATACATCAATAAATTCCGATAATTCATTAGATGAAGTTGGACCGACAAATAAAACTGAAAGTTATGCATTTGTACAAAAAGACATTAATAATCCACAAACAGCAATTGTACAAGATCAAGTATAGGGAAATAGTGTTAAAATGTTGATTGCTATGCCAAAAGATGAACATACACTAAGAACATTTGATATACCAAATGAAGAATGTACTGTTAACGATTCACTTGAACAGGTTGGTGTACCATTTAATCGATCAACAACAGTATCACTTGTTAAAGATCCAATATTAAAAATAAATTATATTGTTGAAAGTGAAACTGGTACAATGACTAATTCAACAGAAACTAGTAATGATGAATTATCAAATAACGATAATGAATTGTCTGATGAAAAATGTTCCCAAGATGATGATGATGATGATAATAATATACATGCAACAACAACTGTTAATGTTGACGAACCAAAATACATTGATGGGAAACTTGCAGTATGTGTTAAATGTGGCTTACCATCAATAGATTTTAATCATTGTTATCACTGTACGAGAAAAATTCAAAATAATCCAAAAACAGTTTCTCATACATTTCAACTAGCCCAAAAAAAAAATATTATGGTGTCAATTGATAAGTTTTATAAAAGTGTAAAAGTAAATAATGATATCAACAAAGATAGTACAAAATTAAATCTACATACAACATCAATAGATCCAAATAATTCATTATCAAATCTCAACAAAAAACAACCATCAATTGGCAACACTAATTCAAATAATATTAATGAAAATATGACTATTTCTCCAGCCAAAGAATCAATTAAAAAATCGAACTGTGTGAAATTATCATCTGATAATCAAGATACAAATGCGAATAATCAAAAAAATAGAAAATTGAATGATGGAATTGATGAATTCATAAATAATAATAGCACACAAGTATCAACAATTATTGCCATTGAAAATCCGAAATAAAAAATACTCGTAAAAGCTTAAAACTGCAGTCAGTACTGTTAAAATTGGATCATACAGATATATACACCGAAAGAACATGTTATTATGAATACTATAAATAACTTATTATGAATACATCTGGTTTAATATTATCAGTACCGTTACTTAAAAATGGAACTGAAATTGTTCAGGTACATGTCCAATATCAAGATATTTATAAAGTCTTGATACATTCTTCTTCATCAAAGCCAATATTATTTTTCTACACAAATACAATATCTGGTTCTAAAATATGTAAATTACTAGGTATGAACAATCCAAAAGGACCATTTTATGATCCAGCTGGTAAAGATCAAGCTCACAAAAGAATAATATTATTCTCAAAATTATTAAAAAGCACTTCAATTAACATATTAAGAAAATTATTTTCATCAAATACTTTTGTCAAAGAATTAGATATAAAAGAAGCTAATGCTATATTATTAAAAAGTGCATTACTGAAAAAAAGAAATAATTTATCATCAAACATCGGTAAAACACAAACAACAATTGGTACTACCAATAATATTGTTAGAAATTCTACTATTCGTCCAGCAGCACCACTAAAAGATGATGATAATAAAGATAAAAATAATACAACTGATTCTGATAATAATAGTCAGGGCAGTATTGAAAATAAAATTAATAATAATAAACGTAAACGTTCACAGCTAGAAGTAACAGATGAACAAAAAAATTCAAATGAAATTTTACCCTTTACAAATGCTTTTGATTACATAAAAAAAAAAGTTGCACTGGCAAAATCATGTACTGACAATTAATTAATTTTTTGATGCATGAAAATACAAACATTATGTTCTTATTTAAATAATTTTTATGTGTTTTATAATATTTTCAGTGATTTATTATTTTTATATAACTATACAAAATTATTAATCAACTTCATAAAATATTCAAGAAATATTTTTTTTATTTAAAAACACATGTTACCATATGAATAAGCTAAATAATGTTAAAGTTAACAAAATGTTATTATCGATAAGATCACTATTAAAACAAATATTGAGTTTTAAATTGAGCAAAAAACAAATTAAACTATACCTATAAGCTGTTTATTATAGCAAGTAAATAAACAACTCTTAAAAATTGTATGAAAATTACTTTAACATGTTTTAATATTTACTCGATTTTTATTAATAAAGATTGAGATAAAAAATGAATTTTAGATCCTTCAATTGTTCCTCATTTTAACATATATATCAACTCTGTAAAAATACCCGGCCTCCTTCCTAATTTTTGTTATTCCAAATACAAATCAATCAGTCAAAAAAGAAAAAAATTTGTAGGATTATGTCCACACAAGAATCAGGAGTCAGCGCGCATATTGTAGGTTACAATTATTTTGTTGGAATTGTTATTTACATTCAGGTAGCCAATCAAACAACTTGTAAGCGCAAAAGAAAAAAAAACATGTGGGTTATGTAAATATGTTGACACAATAAGTAATCGTAGCACTCTCTCTATTATTGAGTCTATATATAAATAATATAGTATTCAGTAATTATAATTGAATTATCACAATTTTGGTAAAATTTGGAAGTGTCATATTATATATGAACAATGGAAGAACAAGGTCAAAATAAAACAACTCCAATAGAAATCAAAGAAGGTATTGTTGTATAAACAATTAATTAATTTTTCTACATATTATTATTATATTATTCACTGGGTGTTTTCTAAATATTCTATAGAATTTGATGATGATATTACTATTCAACTGGAATCCATAAAAGAAGAAGTGTTGGATGAAGGGGAAAAAACTTATAAAATTTCCAAAGATAAACCAACAATAGTTGAAAATCAACAACAAGATCATCAAGTCAATAATAATGAACCGGAAAAGGTAAATGTAACAGTTGTTTTAAATGTATGTAATTAAATTTTTTTTTTTAATATTTAATAATTTTATGATATGTTTTAGACTGCTGAACAAGTACCATCTTGTTCAACAAATTTCAATAATCCTGGTTATCCTGGTTTCATCGAGGCAATAAGACAAGCAAAAAGGAAAAAAAAATCCCATGATGTATCATTTGAAATACTTTTTTCATATTTACCTGAATCAGTCATAAAACAGCATGATTTTAATCTAAATGAATGGTGGAACTATTGTTTATTTGAAAATAAAGATCCATTAGAAACTGATTTATCAGTTGTAAATAGTTATCTTGAAAAAAAATTCAATGTTGGTGCATCACCTGATGATTTAAAATCAATTTCATCGACAATTTGTCTCATTGCATCTGATAAAATAGAAAGGCAAATCTATTCATCCAGCTTTCTACTCTCAGAATTTGCTAAATATTCAGCTGTAAATAATACAGATGGTTATAAAACACCAGAATTATCATGTCAAAATGATTCAAAAATATCGTCATTAGATATTGAAATAAAAAAACAAGATGAATCACAAATAGCATCGGTTCAAAATGAAAATGTAAAAAAATCCAAATTACCTGAACTAATTGATATATCAGATGATGATTCAGGTACTGGAGTTAGTGAAAATAATAGAATAGTACCAATAACTGGAATTATTGATGATCAGCAAATCAATGTGCCTACAAATAATACGAAACAATTAGAGATGAAAAATCTATCTCCAGGAATCGTAAGAATTGTTAATTTAATTTGAATACAAATTTATATATATAAATCAAGTTATCAACAAAAAAAATTAATAATTATACTCCTTTATTTTTTAGCCGTTGAAAAGAATAGTGAATCATGTTGTCGTTGGTAATGAATCAGGTTCATCAAACAAAAAAAATCCACCATCCCCAATACCAATTCGAAAACAAAAACAAGCTATGCAACCACAACAATTAACATTACAATCAGCAAATAATAATCGTTCTACAAATAATGTTGAACTACCAACTTATCGCTCAGATCAATCATTAGTATCAACACCTGCAGTATCATCAAAATTACAAACATCATTAACAAAAACATCAACACCAGCACCAAAACCACCAACAGCAACACTACCAATACATCATAATACACCACCAATAATTAATAATAAACATGAATATAAAAGTGCTACAAGTAATACGGCATATCCTTTAACCCCTGACGGTATACAATGTACAATTGAACCTGTTCAACAAAACTGCACATCTCATGAACAAAATTATCAACTATTAATGTCTGAAGTGAGCAGTGATGTTAATGGTGAACAATATATTACGTATACAACACAACAAAGTAGTGATACACCAGTCCTTCAGCAACAACAAATATCTATTGAAGGACAATTGCAACAAGGTTCATTAGATCAAAGGTAATTTATGTTGTATTAAACAAAAATAAAACATTGAATTAATACAAAACAAAAAAATCATATGCCTATATATTTTTTTTTATATTACAGTCAAAAGGTATATTATACCAATGCTGATGACAATAATTCAATACCTGAAGAACATCAAACTACAAAAGAAAATACACATCAAATTGAATCACAAGAAGTTTTATCACTTGGCGAAAATATTGAGCCAATAACTGGAATTATTAATGGTCAACAAATACGATTGATTCATATGCCTGCAAATAATACAGAACAATTAACAATAAAAAATCTATCGCCACGATCTATGGTAAGAATTGTTAATGGTAAACAATATATTACGTATACAACACAACAAAGTAGTGATACACCAGTCCTTCAGCAACAACAAATATCTATTGAAGGACAATTTCAACAAGGTTCATTACATCAAAGGTAACTTATGTTGTATTAAACAAAAAAAAAAAAAAAACATTGAATTAACAAAACAAAAAAATCATATATATTTTTAAGGACTTTCATTCTTTCTTTCTTCATTTAGAAATAAATAAGTTGAACGATATAACTATCATATTAATCAACTATTAATATGATAGCTTATAAAACAAAAAAAAAAAGATAGAAAATAATCTAGGATAATGTATTCAAACTGAAAAATTAATTTTATTTTTTAATATATTTAAATGTAATTTATTTTGTAATTGAAAAGTATAGTTTTTTTTTTTTTTTTNTTTTTTTTTTATTATAAATATTGACATTTATATATATTTTTTTGTATTACAGTCAAAATGGATCTTATACCAAGGCTGATGACAATAATTTAATACCTGAAGAATATCAAACTACAAAAGAAAATACACATCAAATTAAATCACACGAAGTTTTATCAGTTAGCGAAAATATTCAAGAGCCAGGAACTGGAATTATTAATGGTCAACAAATAGGATTGATCAATATGTCTGCAAATAATACAGAACAATTAACAATAAAAAATCTATCGCCACGATCAATGGTAAGAATTGTTAATTTAATTTATTAAAAAAAAAAAAAAAAAAAACAAATTATTATACTTTTTTTATTTTTTAGCCATTGAAAAAGAGAATGAAGTATGTTGTTGATGATGAGTCAGGTTCATCATATAAAAAATATCCAGCAACACCAATAGCAGTACCAATTCAAGAACAAAAAGAAGCTATGCAACAGCAGCAATCAACACTGCCAACAGCAAATGAATTATCAAATTATAATCATGCACTATTTGATAAAAAATGTTTACAAGATGATTATGATGATAATAATATACATGGAACATCAACTGTTAATATTAACGAACCAAAATACGTTGATGAAAGACTTGCAGTGTGTGATAATTGTGGTTTGACATCGTTGGATTTTAATCGTTGTTATCATTGTAAGAAAAAAATTCAAGATAATCCAAAAACAGTTTCTCATACATTTCAACTAGCCCATAAGAAAGATATGATGGTGTCAATTGATAAGTTTTATAAAAGTGTAAAAGTAAATAATGATATCAAGAATGATAGTACAAAATTAAATCTACATACAACATTAATAGATCCAAATAATTCATCATCAAATATCAACAAAAGAAAACCAACAATTGGCAATACTAATTCAAATGATATTATAGAAAATATGACTATTTATCCAGCCAAGGAATCAATTGAAAAATCGAACTGTGTGAAATTATCATCTGATAATCAAGATATAAATGCGAATAATCAAGAAAATAGAAATCCAAATGATGGAATTGATAAATTCAAAAATAATAATAGCACACAAGTATCAACAATTATTACCATTGAAAAACCAAAGTATATTGATGGCAAATTAGCTGTTTGTGAACATTGTGGTTTTTCGTCAATCGATTTTAATCGTTGTTATTATTGTAAGAAAAAAATTCAAAATACAAAAACAAAGTTAATTAATTCAGTTGAAAAAAAGCAACAACAACAAAAACCATTAGCAAATAATAATCAAGCAATTGATCCTCCTACAAAAACAATGACTTTAGCAATAAAACCTTCAACACCAGAAAAATTACCAGTACATCATAATACCAGTCCATCAACACCATGTGAAATAAATACAAGTGAATCAGAGTACTCGAGTAAAGGAGTAAAAGAAAATATTGTTGAAAAAACTGCTGATTTACAAACTGAATTACAATTGAGTAATGCAGCTCCAAAAATTCAACAACAACAAGTTGAAAGTGAAGCGGATGCAATTGTTGATTTAACACAAACTAGTGATAATGATGATGATGATAATGGAGATAATGATAATGATGCAAAAAATACTCGCAAAAGTTTAAAACTGCAGTCAATATTGAAGTGTCCTACTGTTAAAATTGGATCATACAAATATACACCAAAAGAACATGTTATTATAAATACAACTGGTTTAATATTGTCCGTACTATTACTTGAGGATGAAACTAAAACAGTTAAAGTACATGTTCAATATCAAGATATTTATAAAGTCTTGATATATTCTGATTCATCAAAGCCAACATTATTTTTCTACATAAATACAATAACTGGTTCTAAAATACGTAAATTACTAGGTATGAACAATCCAAAAAGGCCATATTTTGATCCAGCTGGTGAAGATCAAACCCACAAAAGAATAATATTATTCCCAAAATCATTAAAAAGCAATTCAATTAACATATTAAAAAAATTATTTTCATCAAATACGTTCGTCAAAGAATTGAGTACAAAAGAAGCTAATGCTATGTTAACAAAAGATGCATCACTAAAAAAACCAAATAGTTCATCATCAAAAATCGATAGAAGACCAACAACAATTGTTAATACCAATAAAATCAAATAGTGGAAATGATAAATTAGCAAATAGTGATAGCAGACAAAAAACATTACCCGTTATTAATTCTGATAATACTTTTCGGCATGTAATTTGCTCAGTACGGAAACGTTTTAAACCTAAGCATTTACAGCTGAGGAAAAAAATTCAAATGAAATTTTACCCTCTCAGGAAGAAAATTTTTAAAATGATGTTTTCTTCTTTTTTCATAAATAAATTAATTAATTGAACATTGACAATTTATATTAAAAACAAACAAAATTAAGTGACGAAAAATATAATTTAGTTATTATATGGTTAAAAATTACTTTAGCATGTAACATTTTATAACGTTTATCTATTTGTTATTAAAGATTCCACGTAAATTATTAATTAATAGTTGTTTCAATTGTTTTTTAAGATAAATATCATTTCCGGATAACTCTGATTTTATTGCTAATTTTATATACTCAAGTTGAATCATAAATAGTTGAATCAAAAAAAAAGGTGCACTGGAAAAGTCATGTACATTTATAAAAAAAAAATTATTGACGAATTTACATTTTTTATAAATTCAAATATAAAGCATATAGTTCATGATCTACTGGGACAACTATTTTTTTTTTTCTTTTTCTTTCAAAATTCATTAACTGTCCATCATAGTATATTTTCTTATCTTATTGAATAGTTTATTTATAATAAATTTAGTACTGTCAACTTATGAACCTATTGAAGCATTAAAATGCAAACATTATGTTTTTATTTTAACAATTGTTGTGTGTTTTATAATATTTTCAGTGACTTACTATTTTTATATGACTATACAAAATTGTGAATTAACTCCATAAAATATTTAAAAAATTTTTTTTGTATATAAAAATGCATGTTAATATATCAATAAGCTGGATAAAATTAAAGTTAACAAAATGTTGTTATCGATAAGAACAATAATAAAATAAATATTCGGTTTTAAACTAAGCAAAAAAAAAATTAAACTATAAGCTGTTTATGTAAATAAACAATTGTTAAAAATTAAGTGATAAACTTTAAGTGATAAAAATTAACATGTTTTAATATTTACTCCATTTTTACTTTTTATTAATAAAGATTGACATAAAATATGAATTTTAGATCCTTCAATTGTTTCTCATTTTAACATAAATATCAACTCTGGATATACTTCCTTGCTAACTTTTTATATACCCAACACTAGTTAGCTTAAAAACTAAGTGATAAAAATAAACTTTAGTTTATTTTTAATAAATTACTTTAACATGTTTTAATATTTACTCCATTTTTATTAATAAAGATTGAGATAAAAAATGAATTTTAGATCCTTCAATTGTTTCTCATAAATATCAACTCTGATCATACCTCATTTCAGAATCAGGAGTCAGCGCACATATTGGGGTGCGTGAACCTGGCCTGCATATGTCCTGGAAAAATTATCTAGGATACTCATTAGAAGCGTTTTAATTTGTACTAATTTGTACCGCCATTGATTTA
>MKYW01000207.1:3185-85476 GCA_015776835.1 Aphidius ervi
AAAAAAAAACAAAGTCAAGTTTCAAACAGGACATCCGGGTCCGATTCGGATCCGACAATACTCCGGGGTAACGGATCCGGTTTGCCTTATTATAATCGGATCCGAATTGGGTCAAGAAACAGTCAGGAAAACCGGATCCGGTTTTCCTTAGATCAACCGGGTCCGATTCGGATCAGGATCCGGCTCGCCCGGATCTAATTTCCACTCGGGATATTCGGTAGTTCTCGGACATAAACGTAGCTGTTTTATACAGGCTGTGATAGTCTAAGGGACTATGTTTCCGGTAGTTTCTGGACATAGTCTTGGCTGCTTCCGTATAGGCAAAGATAGTCTAAGAAATAATGTTTTCGGTAGTTCTCGGACATGTTCTTGGTTGTCTTCGGACAAACTAAGATAGTCTAGGAGAATATGCTTTCAGTAATTTCCGGATTTAGTCTCAGCTGTCCTCGTACAGGCTGAGACATTCTATGAAACTACGCTCTAGGCTATTTTCTCTAATGTTCGGTGGATACCTACTTTCGCGGGGAACGTTTGGGGGAATTATTAACTTAGACCGCTCATTATTACCACCGGTTCGTGAGTAGCATTGATCTTTTAGCCTGAATGTCAGTGTTGACTTCTTCTCCTACTTTGCACACAGATTGTCGCATGGAGTGAGTCAAACGGGAGAGGGAATAGATCCATAAAGGGTGGAACTACTTCATGTCACTGATGAGTCTAGCCAAGCTCCCGATGTATGGTACGTGCTCTCAAGGGTCCCGATCAGCAAAAATTGACTTTAAAAACGCTTTTAATACGTATCCAAGAATTTAAGATATGTATTTGAAACGTATGTTAATTGCTTGCCAAAACGTTCAAAATGGACTATAGTCCATGTTGAAAACGTTTTTGATACGTATCTGTGAAACGTCTTGCAACGTTTCAGATATCTTCTAGCTAGGTACGTTTTTACAGTGTGTATTGTAAGTGTATCTAAAATATATTCTGATCCGTTTCTAAAACTATAAATAAAATGTTAATAAAACGTATCACAAAAATGTTTTCAAGATATTTTCTGAATGCATTAAATGATGGTATTTGTAAAACGTGATAAAAGTCATTCGAGTTTTTAAATAATTTAGAAAAAAAATTGCGGAAAAAAAAATATTAATTCCAATTCTCTTTTTTAAACTGTAATTTACGTTGATTAGAAAAATGGAGAATTTTTAGTTGAAAATTAATGTTTATGTGGGACTCGAACCTTTGCACGGACGTTGACCCATCATTTGCAGTCCAGCGCAGTATCCCCTCAGCCACGGTCGGTTGCAAATGTTATTTGAAAAAAGTAGTTATGAGTGTGATGTCTTACCTACGACCAAATATTTTTTGAATTCTACTTATTATTTGTCAAAATATAAAAATAAAAATACATAGCGATTTTCAGAAAATCTATTGGATTTTATTGTGAATAAAACGTTCCATAAATTATATATGTTCAAGTAAACATCAATGGTATACAATAATGCATTGTAATGCGTATCATAAACGTTATTTCAAAACGTATCTGAAATATTAATGCATAGGCATTTTTGAAACATTCTAATCACGTTTCATGTGTTGAATTGTGTGGCCACTAGAAGGCACTGAATGAGCAATTTGTCGACTATTTTGTCTATTTTTTTTGAAGTTGACACACACATTTTTATCTTTTTTTAATTATGTGAATTATTTTAACTACCTGAGATGAAAAACCCTGATCTTTAAGTTAAAGACTTTAGGCTTCGAGGTCTTTCTACAGAAGACCTTTTAGTTCAGTTGAGAGTTGAAAAAAAATCATGGCTATAGATAAGATAATTTATTGTTATAAACAATTGAATGATAAAGGAATAAGTAAATGAAATGATAGAAGAATAACTTTTTTGTTTTTATTTCATAATTTTATTTAACGGTCAGTATATTTAATATAATACGGTTTTTTTTGTTCTCCGAGTTTGAGTAATTGTACGGAAAAAAAAGAGGTTCAATCGCGAAAATGACTAAACCTTAAATGATTTGAATAAGAAAATCAATCTTCAGCTTATCATAAATTTTTTTTTCAAACAATTATTGAAAAAGTTATTGCTTTTTGAATTTTTTGAGTAATAATTATTTTTTTCTCCGAGTTTGAGTAATTGTACGGGAAAAAAGGGGTTCAATTGCGGAAATCACTAAACATTAAATAATTTGAATAAAAAAATAAACCACCAGCCTATCATAAATTTTTTGCTTTTTGAATTTTTCAAATAATTAAAATTCGTTTTCAGTGTGTTTGCCTGCATTGTTTTTAACACATATATATTTCAACGTTTTAGGAGCCTATTTAGTAAGCACGTTAAATATATTTTTTTATAAATTTATGAAAACGTTTTGGATTGTTACGTACATCACGTATTTCAAACATATTTTATGTAACATATTAAATATCATTTGGCTCTAATGTATTCAATACATAAATTTTTTACATTTCAAAAACGTCTTAACAATCTCTGTTCAATAGCTTCTTTATTACTTCAAAAAAAAGGCAATACAACAAGTAATTCTGAAATTTTTTTCTAACGTCTAAAACGTAATTTGTTATTACGATGCACAGAATGATTTTCCAATCGTTTTATGAAAACTTATATAAAATGTTAAACTCGTACCGTTTGAGGAAGCTTTTTTTAGGAACATATTAGACACGCATTTGAGGTACTAGTTTACATTTGTAATAAGATTGATTGATTAAAAACGTTTATAAAGCATTTTCGAAACGTTTATACAGAAACATTTCTAAATCTATTCACTTGATATGTATTTATAAGGTTATTTTTAAAACATTTCAGATTGATTTCTGAAAAAGACTATAGAAACGTTTTTTTTTAGTTTCAGTAAATCAAAAACCTCTGATACGTTTTATAAACATTTTAAATACCTTTCTAAGAAACGTTTTGGAAAAAACGTATTAAAGATTAAGTTCATAACGTTTCTTCGCTGATCGGGGTGATACACAATGTCGCTATTCTACGTAATTACTCGCTGTTGTATATTACTCGCTCTCTCGAACTAGTGTGGTTACCTGCTGCCACGGTAACTACTATAATCAAGTAGTCAAATGCATAAGGTGGTTCGACGTAAGACCAATGAAGCTGCGGATGGACCTTGTGTTTGACTACTTGGTGCACTGGAGTGGAGTAAGCAACAGGAAGGTATTTGAGGAAGCCTGCGAGGTACAAATATCCTCGTTCTCATATCGACTTGAGTTATGCAAGTTAGTTAATTCAAAGTTATTATGATGGTGAAAAACGCTGCCGCGAGGTTAGGTTATTATGCTCCCGGCTAATACTGAAAAGCTATACAATTTGGAAATGGTGCCCGAGTGACGTTTCGAAACCAATATGGACCAATATTCGAAACCAGGCCCCTCTACCGTTCATTACTGAACTAGTCGCTACAGAAATCGCTGTCGGTGGCCATTGCTCCTGTTACGTAAAATTCCCCAATCCGTTGGTTGTCATTATACATTAGCTGACTCTTTCCTTACGGTAAGAGAAGAGGATGGTGAGAAATCCTCAATGATTCATAAGTAGCTGACGCTTCTACTTTATCGGTGAAAAAATCAGTTACAATACGTAGACTCCCGAAAAGAAAGTAGTAAATAGATCGAGAAAACAATTTTCAAGTTATATAAATAAATAATAATTTTCTGTAAAAACAGGTACGATCATTGTATCACAGAATATTTGTCACCTGTTCATCCCGACTAGGCGTAAATGTTATATAAATAATAATAGTTTTCTGTAAAAACAGGTACGATTATTGTATCACAGAATATTTGTCACCTTTTCATCCCGACTAGGCGTAAATGTTTTTATACCACTCATGCATTGTAAACTCGATTTTACACGCGCCCTAACGGTGAAGTAAATTGACGATTATAGACGCGTAAGCGAATCACGCGCGTTATAAGCGAAATAGTCGTGTTATAGGCGAAATAGTCGAGTAGTATAAGCGAAATGTGCCTCTGTTTTTTGCGCCTTCAACGGGTGTTTTTTGCATCTAGTTCAGTGTTAAGTCTCGTTTCCAACGACGTAGTATCACACACATACACATATGATATAAAAAAAAACACACACACAATTTTAGTCATCCAAGAATCAAGATTGTCCAAGATGACAAAATCAGATTTATCTACGTCAATGGATAATTGTATTTTAAAAGATACACCTAATAATAAATATTTGTGTGTCAAGATATGTAAAAATAATATTTGTTAATAATAATATTTAATATTACAATATTTTTTTGATTTTTTTTCAATTTTCTTTTTTGGTTTAATACTTCTAACCTAAGAATGTGGTATATTTGTGACAGGCTGTTTGTATTCTTGAAGTTTTTTTTTTTTTTTAATGGTATTTCTTATTACTTGTTATTGATTTTTAATTTAAATTTAATTCTATTTTATAGTTTGATTATTAATTAATCAATTTTTTTATTCTAAATAATTTAAATTTAATGTTTTATTTTTTATCATATCAGGTCAGATAATTTTTTTTATTTTTAGTAAATATTTTAAACTTGAAATACTTTTTATTTGAGTCATATTGGATGTGTTTTTTTCTTATGCTGGGGGGGTTTCCCCCCCCCCCCCTTTGGGCTTCGCGACGTGTTTCGCGATGTTAATTTATCTATTGTTTTTTAATATTTAATAACTTTATTATTTTTTTTTTTTTTTAAAGACAAATAACAAACTACGATTATGACAACTAACACTTACAACATTTGACAAGGTTTGTGGCGCGTAAAATCTCGTTTACAATTGCATTCATGGTATAAAATATTGTATGTAACTCGAGTGGTAACTGTAACACAACTTACCACTCTTGTTAAATAATATACTATTGTCTGTTGGCAGGAATCATATAAAAGTTTGTAGAGAAAAAAAAATTCATATTTGCCGGTTTATTAGAAAAAAACAAAAAAAATTGTTAGCTTTTACCCCTTAGGCGTATATATTTTTTTGTTTTTACAGGTATTAAATATGATTGTGTTGGATAGTGACAAAATAAATTAAACTATACAATCACTATTACAACATCATTCAAGTGAAATTTCACTATTAGGTGGAGGTAGTGATAATAATTTCTGTCACATAGATATCGTGAACACAGACATTTGTGGCAAATAATAATTCAAATGAAAATTTAATAAATTTCAAAGTGGAGGACATACCAGAAAATACCGTGGTTAAAACATGTATTAAAAAAGCGTTCGCCCGAGTATTTAATTTCATCAAAAATTACTCTCATGATGCGCGTAAAACAGTTATTCTTAGTTTTGAAATCCTTTCTATGGACTCAGAAGCGCATACAAATTTGACAACCACAACTAATTTTACATCTGAACGGTTATGAAAGATCGTAAGTAGCTATTGCCGAAGTAATGACCCAGTATTTGTCGACCACTTGTTCACTATTGAATTGGTTGTATTGAAATGTACGCTAGGGGAAGCACTTCACGCCAAGTCACAAATTAGGCTCCCAGTGCTTTGAAGCTGAGATACGATGATTTATCTTCATGTTTACCACACTTTATTGTCACATGTTTATAAAAAAAAAGAAAATAATTGAAGTTGCTAGTAAAAACCAGGGTCTTGAACTCTGTCAAAAAGCTAATATTATTGTAGCGGACAGTGGTTGTCAGCTCAATGAAATAATTCTATTTTAAATCTATTTATTTACTGAATCTGCAACATTAGTTATCTAAAATTTCAATATTTATAATCGACACACAATTTTTTTTATGGTAAGAAAACTTCACTGAATCGTTTCACGAATCGTTTCACAATCGAGTTTCACGTGTAAATTTGAAAATTTTGAATATTGTGTAGTATCTTGATAACGAACATTTTGAGCCTATAAAATATATGCATGTATTTATGGCTACAAGTATAGAATTTCGGTGTGATTAGAATCGTATCGGTGTACATTTGTGTGTTTATTATTATTGTGCACCACGTCAAGAGTATAAACAACCAAACCATTTGTGTTATATGAAGCCTCGATCATTAAAGCAGCGTACATAGATTAAAATGGATTTTGATTTGAAACACAGTCTGAACTGAGACCCTATAAAAATACAATTAAAAATGCACTTCGTCAATTATTTTTGCGCACAAATAGTGTGTGAAATTTTTTTGGCTTCAGACAATATGAAAAATTGTCATTGTAGTAAGACACGAGAATTCACACACCAGAGGGATGACGCAATGGAAAAATTTGTTGATTTAGTTTTGAAGTTGAAATCAAGATATTCAAAAGTACTTAATAATAGTACCAACATCAAATATTCGAACAATTGCGACAAGAGCCCGTCTTACATTGATTTCTTTCGCTAATGTTAAATTTATAGACTCACTAAATTTCTGTTTTATGCCATTGAGCGCGTTACTGAAAGCATTCAGAATTAAACGGGTCAATAGACTGAGGGGTTTTATTTTTTTTTATTGAAAAAACCAGAAAATGAAAATTATAGTTGACCTTCACCACCTCTAGAAGACTTTGGCGTGTGTGAGCTGACCATAGAAAAACAAAAAGAATTTAATAAATGATATAATGAATGACTCAAGGCCCTCTCTTCAATTTAAAAAAAAAAACGGCAATTTATTGTGAATCCGATGTATAATTACTTAAGAAGGTTTGTATTACATATGGAAAATTAACGACGCAAGTGGGTAATGTCTATTTACTGAAACTTTAACTTCTGCATCAACGAGTTTATTAATTTATCGTAAAATTGATTTAATTGATAATGAGATAGCAATCTTTTCTGAAAATGGGTATCGTTTAGCGGATCAGCACTTCACCATAGCTATACAATGGTTATTATGACTTGAACATTCTAAAGGAATCGGAATATTCCATGCAGGTAGAGGGCGTGAGCGTAGAGTATACTATGCTGTCGACGGTATTTCAGTAGGTAGCAATACGATATACTCTCTTTTAGGTTGCTACTGACATAGTTGTGATTGTTCAGAATCAACTAAAATTGTGGATGCGGATTTAGGGAATGATGAAATACTTAGATCGAGGAAAGAGAATACAGAGTACATAAATGAATATTTTCAAAATTTGGGAAAGGGTTTCCATGCTCAGTGATATGTGAACGATACAGCTGGCGATTACCACCTGTAGCAGGTCCCGAATTGCACTAGATATATTGGAGGATAGTGTGAGGGCACAGGACTGCCACTTAATCTTGACAAAACTGAACTGGGAGTCTTTATAGGAAAAAGAAACCCAGAAGGGTGAAGAAATCCAAAATTCTATGGCAAACGAATCGTACCTTCAAACTCAGTCAAACATCTGGACGTCATTCTAGATAAGAAACTGAATTGGAATTTGCAAGTAAAAAGAAAACGAAACAGAGCCGTCATGATGCTATGCACACTCAGAAGGATCTGCGGTAGAAACTGGGGTATTAACTAAAGTATCATGGCCTGGATGTACTAAGCGGTAGTTATACCTACGGTTGTGCACGGGACTATTGTTTGGTAAAAGAGGAAAGAGAACCGGGCGAGTATGGGCCATTGGTCTTCAAGTTAGAAGTGTAGTACTTAGAGGCATGACAGGAGCTAATAAGTTGACCCCTATATATGCGCTTGAAGCATTATTGGAGATGTCTCTGCTACATCTAATAGTAAAGATAGCTGCATTAAGTGTTGCGAGCAGACATTTCCAGAAATGTGCAATGGTAGCAACGCTTAGGTGATACTGGACATTGCTTTATTCTAGATGAGCGGAGAAAGTCAAATTCTGCAGTAGGAGCTGGGCTTTTGCGGAGTAAGTTACTTCTTTGAAAGAAGGTACAGAATAACTTATTCGGAACGGGAGGAGTGGATGAATGAACCGAGACTGACCTCAGGATACCATCTCATCTGGTTAACACATGGATCCAAGACCAAGAAAGGCACAGGAGCAGCAATCTGGATTTAAGAAATCTGCACTTCGAGAGGTATTTTCACTCTTTCTGAGTCTTCAAATAGTATTCGGTGATATTTCCCGATGGTTGTCGATGTTTCAAATGTATTTCGCGATATTTACATGAAGAGGACGAATACTCTCTGTCGCGAACGCTCATCCCTGATTTGTATTTCTTGATATTCGAATATTTCAAATGTATTCGAGAGTATCCGTGACATCTTCTGGACTTAAAAAAATTGAACATATTTTTTCATCGTAGATAAAAAGTCTTGAGATAAAAGATTGCCACTTAGAATAATTTTTATGAATCAATTTACTTTAATTAATTATTAGTTAATTAAATAACTATTAATATTCTATTTATTAATTTATTCAAATTTTTTTTTTTTATTTTTCTAGGTCCCCCTCCAAACCCTACAACTTTTACTTAAATCATTTTTCAATTTGAGCTATATTTTTCAAGAAAAATCCATTATCCAATTAAAATGGGACAGTCTGTATATTACTGTGAGACGTCGTTTATTAGCAAAAAATCGTGAACGTCAACTAAAGTAAGTTTGCGATTGTCAAAGCATTTATAATTTTTTTTGTCATTAGAAATAATTGTCAATTATTTAATAATACATGTTATTTTTCAATTTGATTGACTCAGTCTCTGATAATCTGGATGATGAAAATAAAAACCAGATAGCAGCTCGTCTAGTTAAAAATATACGTTTTCTATCCGAGATACTTCCAATTTGCAAACGTAACGTGCAAGTACTAGTGGAAAACAATTTATACGAAGCTATTTAAAATGTCACTTTATCAAACATCGATCATTTTGAACACTCATCATTCGTGGTAAGAAAAAATATAACCAATTATAATTATCGAAAATTCACGAAAAAAAATACGTTCTGGTTATATTGAGAATATATACTAGTTATGTTTTAACAAAAATAAAAAAAAACGAGATTCTAGCTTTGCAGCGTTTGAATATTTGTGTTGATAAGGACTATTTTATCTATTATTATAAACGTATAATTATTAAAAAAGAAATCATACTTAGTAAAGAATATACTAAACCTCTCAAACGTAACAGCTACACAGTATTGCGAACAAGCAAAGAAATATTTAAAATCCGAGTATTTATTTAATTTACAGTGCAAAATTGTCAAAAATGTTATGCTCTTGGACAATACTTTCAAAGATGTGAAAATTCTTTGTTACCTAGCATAGAATTGAAACATCTAACTTTTATCAAACAAATCCGCACTAAACAGCCGTCTGCAGCTGTGGACATACAGTTAATAAAAGAGAAAATTACAATCGTCAATATTGCAGGTCAAGGATCAATAATAGCATGTAAGCACCCGAATCACTTCGAATCATTGACATGAAAAACAGATAACGATGAGCTGTTTTTTAATTTTTTCTATAGTGTACTAAATCATTTACTATAATAAATGAAAAAAGACATTCGAGCTAGTATTTGTTTGAGCCGATTTTTTTACTTCAGAATAAAAAAAAAAACTATGTGAAAAAAACTAAGTTTCTTATTTGCAAAAATAAATCAATAATAGTATGACTGAGAAATACCTTGTCACTGGATTGATGGCTAATCGAACATAATTATGTAAAAAAAAAAAACTATAAATTACTTTGACAAAAAAAAATGCTTTTCTCAATTATTATATATTAATTTTAATGTTTGTCTTCAATTATTATTATTAAATAAATGAATATAATGTTATAATATACTCAACGATGGGTCCAATTGTATTATACATTCATAGATATTATACATAATTTGATATTTCCCTATGATAAATGCCATTTTTTTTTTTTTTTTATCTTGGAGTTGGCACCCATGATTAACTACATTTAAAACTAACAAGACTCAGCTAGCCTGTGCTTGTTTCCTTGTTGTGAGCAACGACTGCAAGGACCTATAAAAAGTAAGAAAATTAAGTAAATAATTATAATAAAAATAGAAATTATATTATAATTAGTAAAAATAAATAATCAAAAAAAAAATAAATAAAAAGTTATAGAAGGAAATATAAGTGTGAGTTCAGTTTGGGAATAAAATAAGTCATGAAAAAAGTCATATGTAACTGATTAAAAAATTTTTTTTTAAGTGAAACTTCTTTACGGAGGGTAGCGACAAAATTTGAGGCCCCGCTAACGTTACTCGCTCTCGTATACTCTCTGGTATACGCTTGGTCACACGCTCGGTCACAAGCGGATAAAGAGGGGAGAATTACATAAAGAGAAAGGAAGCCGGCAAGCATTCTACATGTATAGCGTATAAACTCGGAGCGTCAGCTGCTATGTGTGTATGCGTGTGCGACTTTTTTTTTTTTTTATTTAAATATTATTAAACAGTAGGGAATTGATCATATTCAAAATATTAATATTCATAATATTATTATTATTCATAGCATAAATATATATAAATGATGATAATTATAACAACAATAATTTCGATAATATTATCAATTATTTACAATAGTATTGATATTAATAATAATATCTATAATAGTAATATTTGAAATATAAATACTAATAATTATCAATATTTATATATGAATGTTATTGTCAGTATTATTATGATTCTTATTATTATTATGAATATAATATCGATATTATTATTATCGTCGCATTAATGGAAGAAGGGCGTAAGTGCCATTTTCGGGAATTTTTCGTTTATTAAAGGAAAAAGGGTGTAGTTGCAAATTTATTAATTTGTGGGTTTTTCATCTTATTTTAAGGCTTAAAAGGAAAAAAAAAAAAAGGGCGTAACAACCTCTGATAATGGATAAAGGGCGTATGTCCAGAGACTTCCGTCTTTTTTCCATTATCAAAACCATTTTTGATAAAAGATGAAGAGCGTATTTCCAATTTTATTTTAAATTCATTCAATGGTAGGGTATTATTGATTATTATTTATTGATAATTATAAATAAGAAAAACATAAAAATAATTACAAATAGTAAGTTACATAATTATTTAGATTAGTTTTTTTTATCATGTTTTTTTGTCAAAAATATAAAATAATAAAATAAATATATATTATATTTATTGATTATTAATACATTATTTTATTATTTTATATTTTCGATAAAAAAATATGATAAAAAAAAACTTTTTTAAATAATTATGTAACTTACTATTCGTAATTATTTTTATGTTATTCTTATTTAGAATTATCAAAAAATAAGAATCTTTATAATTTTAAGATTCTATCGATATCACTTATTATAATAATTTATTACTAATTTGTTATATTAAAATTGGCAGTATTGCCAACTGACAATAGTGTCGGCTTAAGCAGCATATTCAGGGTGTAAAGCCTCAAGCTCCCCTTAAAGTATTACCTATAGGATGCGCCAGGTGGAGCTAGGGGTTTCGAAATGCACCCTGAATATGTAATATGAAAATAAAAATTAAAAAGTTTGGGCGTTTACCGCAGGATATTACGATAGTAATTAATTAATTTAGCGGGAAATAATTTTTAATGAGCAAACAATGATATGTGTGTAAAATATTTTCAATTTCTTTATATAGTCAAGAGTACGTTTCAATTTTACATAGGGTATTCCATGCAAAAGCGTCTGAAGTATTTATTTCGTGTATATTCAAGCGTTGTACGTTAATATAAAATATTAGACCGATCGAAAAAAAAAAAAATTTAAAGCTTACGCGTAAATCTAAAGAAGTCTGCTCAAATAAAAAAAACCTCAGAATTTAAGCGCGTTATCTTAACTCTAAGTGGTTCTCCACGAATTTTCTTATTTCCCGTCTAATTAACATGGGAAAATTATTTTTTTCACTTAAAAACATATAACTTGAAAACTAATTGATATTTTCTAACTCTGTGAGAAGCAATAGAAAGGTGAGATCATGACACACAAAAAACAATTGTTTATATAAAAAGAATATTATATAATAATTTATATAATAAATAAACATGGCTTCATCTTCATTTACAAAAGGAAATAGACAACTCAGGTAGAAATTCAGCCTCGAATCGACATCGATCGAGGCTAATTTCCGAGCTATATGCTCGGATCGACGTCGGCAGCAAGCTCTATTCGATGTCAAAATGTTACGCTATTCGACGTCGAAACGAGACTAAAACGAGGCAAAAACGTGGTACAAAAAAAAGAAGTTAAAAAAAAACCTAAAATTGTTATCATTTTTTTGATTTATTATGATTTTATTATAAATAAAGACGAAACTAATAATTAATATTAATAAAACAACGAAATTATTGAAATATAGGGTATTTTCCTATTTAGTCTCAGCGTAACCGCTTTTTAGCCTCGATTCGACGTCGAAACGAGACTAAACAAAGTGAAGAAAGAAAAAGTTGAAAAAAAAACTGGAATTATTATTAATTTTTTAATTTATTATATTTTTATTATAAATGAAGACAAAACTAATAATTATTATCATTTAAACAACGAAATTATTGAATTTTAAGGTATTATCCTATTCAGTCTCGGAGTAACCGCTTTTTAGCCTCGATTCGACGTCGAAACGAGACTGAAACAGAACGAAAGGTGGAGCCGCAAACATGCGCTAATTCATACTGCGCATCTTATATACGTTAATTTTTCAACACATTTATCACATCAATCTTATTTGTTAATGAATTAAAATACCAAGGAAAAACAGTACCTACAAAAATAAAGTTGCTTATTCTATAATTCTTTTGGCTACTTGAATTTCTTAGCTACATCTTTCCTTCAACTACTGCTTTATCTTGGGCATTTTTATTTTTTAAAGTCAATTACATGTAATATATTTATGAAATAAAGAATAATGTCCAAGAAGAAGCAGTAGCTAAGGAAAAGCTGTAGCTAAGGAATTGAGGTTGCCAAAGAATTATGTGTTAAAAAATTAATGTTGCCTAAAACATAATTTTTTGGAAACCTTAATTCCTTAGCTACATCTGTTCCTGAGCTACTGCTTTTCCTTTGAATTTTAATTTATTTTATGAATAAAATACATGTAAATTCATTTTCTAACAATAAATATGATCAAGAAAAAGCAGTAGCTAAGGATGAGATGTAGCTAAGGAATTAAGGTTTCCGAAAAACTATGTTTTCAGTAACATTAATTCCTTAAAACATAACCTTTTGGCTACCTTAATTCCTTACCTACTGCTTTTTTTTCGACATATTCATTGTTAAAAAGTGAATTTACATGTGTTTTGTCTATAAAATAAATTAAAATCCCAAAGAAAAGTAGTAGCTAAGAAAAAGATGTAGCTAAGGAATTAAGGTTGCCAAAAAATAAAGTTTTGAGCAACATTAATTCCGAAAAACATAATTTTTTGGTAACCTTAATTCCTTAGCTACATCTTTTCCTTAGCTACTGCTTTTCCTCAGCAACTGCTTCTCCTTGGACATATTTATTGTTGAAAAATAAGTTTACATGTATTTTGTTTATAAAAAAAATGAAAAACTCAAGTAAAAGCAGTAGCTAAGGAATAAAGGTTGCCAAAAAATTATTATTTAGGCAACAGTCATTCCTTAAAACATAATTTTTTGGCAACCTTAATTCCTAAGCTACATCTGTTTCTTAGCTACTGCTTTTCCTTGAAATTTTTATCTATTTTATGAATAAAATACATGTAAATTCATTTTTTAACAATAAATATGTCTAAGGAAAAGCAGTAGCTAAGAAACAGATGTAGCTAAGAAATTGAGGTTGCCAGAAAATTATCTTTTAAGGAATGAATGTTGCCTAAATCATAGTTTTTTGGCAGCCTTAATTCCTTAGCTACTGCTTTTACTTGGGATTTTCATTTATTTTATGAATAAAATACCTGTGAACTCATTTTTCAACAATAAATATGTCCAAAGAAAAGCAGTAGCTAAGGAAAAGATGAAGCTAAGGAATTAAGGTTGCCAAAAAATTACGTTTCAAGGAATTAATGTTGCTGAAAACATAATTTGTTGGCAACCTTAATTTCTTAGCTACATCTGTCACTTAGCTACTGCTTTTCCTTGGAATTTTTATTTATTTTATGAATAAAATACATGTAAATTCATTTTTTAACAATAAATATGTCTAAGGAAAAGCAGTAGCTGAGGAACAGCTGTGGCTAAAGAATGAAGGTTGCCAACAAATTATTTTGTAAGCAACATTAATTCCTCAAAACATAATTTTTTGGCAACCTTAATTCTTTAGCTACTGCTTTTCCTTGGACATATTTATTGTTAAAAATGGTTCTTTTTGTACCACGTTTTAGCCTCGTTTTGACGTCGAATAGCGTAACATTTTGACATCGAATAGAGCTCGCTGCCGACGTCGATTCGAGCGTAAAGCCTCGATCTCCGAGACTAATTTCTACCTGGGAAGCCATTGTCATATCTGAGAAAGCTATGACAATAGCAAAAAAAGCTGTCAATGAAGATGATGAAGTGACAAAATACTTTGAAGAAAGTAGTGATTTTCTAAATATAACAAAAAAATATTCAACAGATTGTATATAATTAATAAATAATTGAATAAATAAATGTTTCAAAAATAAATTTATTTGTCAACATTTGTTCACTTATGACTAGCCATTGATTATCTGGTGCATTTTTGAAAAAGTTGCCAAGATTTTCAGCTTCAAAAACAAAAGCTTGTTTACCTGTATAGTTATTTCCAAGTTTTTTTGAAAAACCATGTGTATATTTAAATGATAAAAATTAATATTTTCTTTGATTAAACATATATTTTCGATTCCAGTATAATGTGACGACGCAGTTGTTGGTGCATATGTCTTTGATAATTCATTAAGATACACAAGGACAGCTTTGTCAGTTGTAACTGGTATATTATATTTTTTTTCCATTCACAAAATCTTTTATATTTATCTTCATATACTTTGACCGATTTTTCAGGCCAAATATTATTCATTGCATCTTTAATGTTTTGTCGGATATATTCACTATCTGACATTAATATGTTAATATTATTTAGAATTATTCTTAATATAACTATACACTAAAAGACACGTGTGGTGGCATGTTTTTATTTATTTTTTTTTTTATTGTTATCTACGCTCATCTATTTTATGTAAGCGCGCACCGTTGTGAATTTTAGCCGAATTCGACATACTGTATTATATATATTACTAGCGTTGTCAGCGGCCGCAAGCGGCCGCTTCTGTTGATCAAATACCCATGACAAATAAAAAAAAAATTAATAAAATGTTCTGTACAAAAAAAAAAAAGTATTCAAAACAATTTGTATTACCAGTATTAAATTTTGTAACTTGAGCATAACAGAAAAATTTACTCGTAAATAATTATATACAGATGCATGGTGCCTTTGGCAATGAATATTTCCGATTCTTTCCCTATGTATTTGAAAAAAGGGCAAGGACTAATTTGTACCACTTGAATCAGAATTTGTACTACTAAAATCAGAATTTGTACCTGAATAACAATAACAAAGTATTGTAAATTTAAATTCTTTTAACTATTTTTATTTCAAATATTCTCAAAGTACGATTCTATTGATTTCATTGGTTCAAATAAGCTCACGACCTTTTCTCGAGAATGAAAAAAAAAATTATCCATCTTTATTCATTATCCGAGGTGCCATGCAATTGTTAATAAACAATTTTTGTCAAACTTATTAGCCTGGGGTTGATGGAATTAAAATAAACTATTATATGGATTCCTTGCAGTTATTTTAAAGAATATTGGAGTGAAGTTAATTTTCTATGGGAGTTAATAGTTTAATTAATATTAATTAATTAAGATTTAAGGGTGCAAGCACCCTGAATTTTTTGAATTTTCAATTTTTTTAAGTTTTTTTTTTTTTAATTGGTAGATATTTCTTCGGAGAATTATAATATGCAAAAAAATCCCAATGGGAGTTCTTTAAATTCATTATTAAAAAATATTATAACTATTCAATTGTTGCTATTCGTTGATTGATCATTTCGGTCTATTGCGCATCCCTACTCCCGAATTGTCCACCATACTCCATGTTTTCAATCATATTTCTGGTTTTTAAAGATTAAATAATAAAATAATAAATTTATTTTCAAGAACTTTTCTTATTTTAAATAAACATTTTGGAGTGATTATAAAAATAATGCTGTCACTTTGTCAATGTTTACGCAAGAGACCGCTATGTTGGTATAGCAGTACCTGCCGGCCAACTTTATTTTTGACGTCACACCAACGCTTGGATACACCACGCGCAGGCGCGACTTTGCTGCCGGATTCGTGTATTCTCGGATGGATCCCAGAATACTCGGTTACTTCTCCTACTGGACTACGCCAACTGGACTGAGAGTCACACAACGCTTCGTACTTCGATAGACTCAACGTCTATATATATTATACACTGTATTAAACACCTGGTGCATACAACGCCAAGTAGTTTTTGAGGTTAACTTGAGAGTTTGCAAAAGGTATGACACCTTTTGCAATGAGTTTAATTTACACTTATAATTAGATTTACAATAAACAGTTATTTTATTTGTTATTTACAATACCTTGTGTTTTATCATTTTATTCCTTTTTACAATCCACTTCCTCGCGTCAATAGTCAATGTACACTACACCACACATTTATGTTGGGATTTGAGAGTAGGGATGCGCAATGGACCGAAATGATTAATTGAAGAACTCCCAATGCGATTTCTTTGCATATTATAATTCTCCAAAGAAATATCTACCAATTAAAAAAAAAAAAAACTTGAAAAAGTTGAAAATTCAAAAAATTCAGGCTGCCTGCGCCCCTAAATCTTAATAAATTAATATCAATTTAACTATTAACTATTAAATATTAATTTTTTTCCATTGAAGGAGAAATTCTGTCCTTTTCCTTACTTTTCCTTTAAGAATAAAAAAAAATCATTCAATAATATTCATTTTTTGAGGCACCATGAAATTGTTAATAAACAATTACATGACACCTCAAAATATAACATTCTTTTCAAATAATCTTTTTTTTTATCTTTAGAGAGAAAAACGTTGGCTGATAATAGCAGAATTCGTATTTCAGTGGAAAATCATATAAAAAATTGTTTATTAACGATTGCATGTCACCTTGAACAAATGTTGACATTTGTTCATGAATATTGTTGAAGAATTTTTTTTTTTATTCTTGAAGAGAAAGTCGTAAGCTTATTTAAACCAAAATTTTAATTGACAAATTAACAATACTTTGTTACTGTTAATTATGTACAAATCTCGATTTCATTATTATAGGTTTGCGTGCCTTATTTAATAACGAATCTATCCATTTTTTTTTTTTTTGTTGTTGAATTTCGTTTTTTTTTTTTAATTTTCCTTTATTTTTCAATTTATAACACATTAACTATTCTTTTATTTATAACAATTCAATCAAATTATAGTCAATCATTTGAAGGTTATGGGCATTAGCATTTTTTGACAGATAAAATGTTGTTATAATCACATATATCAACACACACATACATATGTATATGCAATTAGTGCCACCTATATCAATTTATACGACATGCACGTGATCAATCTTAACCCCAATAGAAATGAGCACAAATTATTGCGGCAATCAAATTTCAAATGAGAGCCAATCAAATTCAAATTTCAGGCGGCAAGTTTGAAATTCATCGAGCGCCGCCATGACACCAATGCTTTTTTTTATATAGGATTGAAACATGGAACCTGTTCAAGTTACGACAATACATTCGAAGCATCTTCTATAGTAAATTCACTTCAAATAGGAAGTAGAGACTCATTGTTCAATTTGTATTTGATAATTACTTTAGATGGGCATAGGACATTTCATTGTATGGGAAATATAGCTGTTTACACACCAGAAAATAGAGTATCTTCTGAAGGTCGATCTTACTAATGGATTAGAAAATCATGGCATGGAAAATGTCCAGATGTTACTTGGACTTTCCCATCTCGTAATAGGTTATCTTGGTGGGCTAGGTTATAGAATGGGTGAAAGTAGCATTGCAGGATTTTTTGGGGTTGATTATACCCAAAATTCAGTAAAACATATTTCAACAGGCCGTGCTTATGCCATAGCTATGCGTGCTCATATGCTAGCATTTACTGCAATAGGTAATCTGTGATGGTGCTGCTGAAGGCAATGAAAAGAAATTCGAAGATCATATTCGCTTCCTAATTATGAAAATAAGTCTTCTCATATGGGTGATTTTGAGATCAACCAAGATATGAGAAATAAATTTAATGATCAACACAACGCCTATAACGGTCTTACAGCAGCTCTATGGGTTCAATATTTCGAATGCTTAATGGTTTTATTCCAGTTTTATGCAGCTTCGCGATTGGGTAAATGGAATTTACATCTTTGAAGTGTCAAATAGATGCGGCCAATGTTTAATGCACCAGGCCATAATAATTATGCTAAGTGTAGTCAAATATATCTGAGAGGTATGGAAAATTTAAACAGCTCTATGAGTTCAGATGAATATGAAAAGTATACAAACAAGCGATGGATAGCCAGAGTAGTTGTATCGCACCACGTATCCAAATATACCACGATAATTTCACAAGGGTTGTAAGGCCTTGAGTTTGATACAGGGCTATCAAAGGAGGTGGAGGATAGGTTGTAATTGAAATAATAGGAATAACACTTTAAATAAATCCAAACACTGTGGCTTAAATTCTAATAATATATTCACTTTATTATTTCACTAAAAATATAATTAATTGTATTGTATAATGTCTATTGAGTTGACTCTAAAAAGTGTTGTCATGGACAGACACTACTATTTTATATTGTAAGTATAAAGAAATCCCGTTGTACGCGAATCAATATTAATTAGAGATGTAACGTAAACGAGTGTTGAAGAGCAACTGATTTCTCAGTTTGTTGAAAATTGTCAAGTCCAAAAAATGGGTGTGTACTTAGTTAAAAATTAGTTTTAATTGGTCAAAAATTAGTTCAAGAGAGGGTAAAAACTAAGTGTAGGTGGTGGGATTTTTTAGACATAAAATTGGGCCTTGTGTGGTCCAAAGGGTGGCATAAAAGTACCATGTGTAAACAAAAAATATAGATTTTACGACCTGAAAGTCTAAGACGTTTTCATGAATTTATTTTATTTTAAATAGTAATAAATTTACTTTTTTATTGTAGATTTTACGATCATTCTGTGTATCGAAAATACGTTAGTGCAGTTGTTTGACAGATGTGAGATTTTCTCTAATTCTTGACAAATAATGTTTTAAAAAATATGTTATAATATTACCAAAGAGAAACTTGAGTTTATGGTTTTATTTGTTACGTGATTTTTACTCAAAAAATCTATGCATTAGTTGACCATGTGTGGGAATATTCGAGTTTGTTAAAAAAGCTATTAAAAAAGTACATAAATTAAGTCGTTGTTTAAAGTATTTTAGAAAAAATATAAACCGAAATTGTTAGTCACATGTTATTTGAAATTGTATGATCTCGTGATCTAGCCATAAAAAACAGAGTAATGTTTAAAACTTATCAACTTATTGTATTTTGTTTAAAAAATAAAAAGAATTAAAATCTGGTCAGTCTGGGACCGACAGACATGTGGTTCGACCCGGAACAGTATCGATAACCAATTTAGTGACATATGGGCTGATATGACTATAGAGCAAACACTAAACAGATTTTTTGGTACAGATCTCGTTCATGGAAGAGGCGTCACACCTGGTGTCATTGCCAGATATTTAGGAGTAATGCTAACGGTATTTCCGATCATGGAAAGAATATCTGTGGACAGTTGTATTCTAGTGAACATTGTTATCTTTGAATCGAACAGCTGTTGAATGGATCCATAGAGATTTGGTGACTATTATTGAAAACTTAGAGTTATCTCTCAGCACACTGCATTGTGGTCAATTAGCAGTAATATTTAATGCAACGTTTATATTATTGATAACAATTTTATCGAAACTACGTAGATTACATATAGTCTTCCTGTACAAAATGCAGTTTCAGAAAGTTGTACCTGATGCAGTAACCCATATTAATACACGGAGAGAATTTTTTATTTTTTTTTACGAAAAAAACATAGCAAATTTTACAATGGCCCATAGCTGAGCTGCGCCATCTATCGGTTTCATGATATTTTCATATGGGCCATAGCAAAATATCGTGTGGGCGTGGCTATTTTTTTTTTTGTGTACCATAGTAATTTTTGTTATGGTCAAACGCAAAATTTATTCCATTTATTGAAAATATTATAAAAAATTTTTTTTTTATTGTCAATATCTATAATTTATTTATTTGTTTTTTTTTTATTTAATTTTATTTTATTTTATTTTATTTCATTTATTAACCTAAACCAGGGTTTGAACCCCAAACCTTCCGAACAGAATTCCTACGCGTTATCCGCTGCGCCACAACAACATTTACAAAAGCTAACATTTGTTTGTTTTTCATTAACAACTTAAACATAAGCAAAGACACGCCTGCGCAGTCGGCTGAAAAGTGGGGGTGGTTGACATTTCTGAGTCTGTCATTGCTTTTGCTATGGCCCATTGTAATTTTAACCATGTTGCTTTGTATTTATCAGTGACACCTATAGGATTTCTAAGAGAATTAAATTTTTACTATGGCACATTGTAAATTTTCAGAGGATCATTTTAATTTTGTCCACAGCAACAACGTAAAATTTTATGAATAACAAAGCAAAAAAAAAAATAAATATATTTTGCTATGGTACAATGTAATTTTTAGGCTAGATTATTTTAACTTATAAATTTGGCCTCGGTAAAAATTTCTTAATGCGTTGTAATTTTTTTTCTGAACATAGCAAAAAAAAAACATTATATAAATTGCTATGGTACATTTTAATTTTTCAAAGCAAAAATTGTTTTCTTTTGTCAACATGATAGTAAATATTTTAATAGTCAGAAGATAGACCCTCAATGATATGGCGCCATAGCAAAATTTGCTGAAAATTTTTCTCCGTGTAATTTTAATAATAATGCTAGTGGTAGTAATCGTAGTATTAATGTAAACAACAGTGCTTTTCAAGCTATTAGTTGAAGTAGAAAGTGCTTTTGAAAAAAGAATGAACGTGAGTATTACTATAAACTAGTCTCATAAAAATCTACATACTTTTTTCGAAGAGGTTAAACGAGTGTTATATAGAAAATGAATGAATATTGATTCATGCATCAACATGGTTCGTTGAAAGTGTAATATGAGTAATTTTATTTGACAAAGAGAATCAAATGATCATTAGCCTGCCTTAAATATTTCGCTGAAAAAATTATTGAGATATTAAAATCAACAGATATTAGGAATGACATAGAAAACAGTTTTTCTAGACTTGAAACGTATCCTGAAGAAAGTTAATCGCACACCGCAAAAACTGTGCCTTTGGATTAACGGAGCACTGCTTCGGTATTGATAGACCATTGGATTATAGGAGCCGTCCCATTAATCCAACAGTCCAACTGCCCCGTAATAGTTGCTCTTTTAATTTATAAGTTCTGTACCAACATATTCGTTGAGCAGATTTTGTGTTTCGGCACGCATGCGCAAGTACAAGTGCTCTATATTTTTTCTCGCGCTATCTCACTCTATCATGAATTAACAAGTGATAAAAATTTTAAATAAATATTGTTTTATAATTTTTAATTCTTATAACAAATGATAAATTGTTCTTCTAAATGGATACCTATGTCAAAACTAAATTAATTGAGTGGGGTCTTAAGCAATTTCAAAGTGTTTTTGAACGTCAGTATTTTTTTATATCAATGTTTGTTAATTTTATAAATATGATTGACAACATAACCTCTTTTTTTGTCTATATATAATAAATGTGTTTTTTTTAATTAATTGTTATTAAAAATGGTAATTGTATTTCAACAAATATGGTGAAAACAACAAAAACAATCCATTTTTAAAATATATAATTTTAAATGAATGTAATAGATTATGTTATATTTTTTTTTTTTTTCTGTTGAAATTAAAATGTACAGGTGTCAATTTTTTTTTAAATCCCAGATTTAAAGTTCAATAATAATAATAATAATAATTAAAATCATTTGTTTTAAAGAAAATATAGTAGTAGAAGATCTAGCTACCTCACGTGACCAACGTAACCAACTGGAATCGACTTCACTCTCAGTAATTGAAAAATTCCTTCTTGAAAATGTAAACTTGAAGCAAACTGAATATCAATTACCAATATCTAATTTACTGTCAACATTGAATGACTCTTTCATAGGTCGATGAATTTTACTTTATTATATAAAAAATCGAATGTTAACTGGAAGGCATCAGAGGTTTTTGTGTGAAAAAATTTTAGACATTGAAATCAGAGCTTATCCTGATTTGTTGTAAGATAATTATTACCATTTTTTAAATTCTAAAACTTGATTGTCAATCAATAGTGATAACAATTTTTATATTCTATCATATATTTATACTTCTATGAATTTATCTTTATACTTTTGATTTTTCAATTTATATATTTATTTCATATACATATTTTGTTTATTGCCTTTATTTTAGAATAACTCCAAAACGATTTATAGAATTGACTGGAATAATTGAAGAACTTTTTCCAACTGAAAGTGAACAAACTTATTATATTCCATACACACCTGCAACAGCAAATTCAAAAAAAATTGGGGCTAAAGGAAAGTTTGTTGAGATATATCAACAGTACCGTGGAATTGCCATTGAATGTGGTGTGACATATAAAAAAAAAGGAGCAACATCAAAATCTGTTAATAACACTGGAGTAGTACGATTAGGACGACTAGATGATGTGCCAGAAGGTTTAGTTTACCAATTGTATTTTGTCCTGACTAAGAATATTTATTTTAAATTTGATGATAATGATAAATTCATTTAAAAAATTTTGATTCTTTTAAGCGGTGTCTCCACGCTATAGAAATCTGGTGAAATTTCTTGCTGCAAGATCTTGCGTCAGAATAGTTCATCTATCACAAAAGAAACTTAACAAAATTTATTAACGATTGACAATAACTTGAAATGAAGGATTAAAATAGTTCAGAAGATATAACTGTTTATTTAATTATGCAGTGAAAAATACAAATATTTGAAATTTTTTTTGAAGTGAAACTTCTTTAGAATGGGCAGTAAAAAAAAAAAACAAAAGATGGATGCAACGAAAGTAACGGTATGAAGGTAAGTAATTTTAAATTATTTTTTATCTTGTTTTATTTATTTATTCCCTTGACAACGATACGAAAAAATTTGTTTAAAATTTGTTTCAAAATTTTAGTTTCATGAAAGATTCAAGAGACAAAGGTGAATATTAAAGTTAAAACTTTTATTATATACAATATATAATTTATTATATTATTTTTTATCAAATAATGAGTATTCAAAATTAATCTGTTAACTAAACAAATAATACACAAGATAATGGTTATTCAAGTGCTTGACATAATATGACAGCAACATCATAATCACAATACCGAACAACAATAAATAATATGTGGATGAAATGTGGTACCACGTGAACGTAAAGATAGTAAAGATGGTATTTTAGATTGTATAGGATTTCAAGAAACAATTAATGACATTGAAATATTAGCAGAAAAATGTGACAAATGTACTGGTAATCCTAAATCAGTAAAAATTAAAATACGACCAGGTGCGATACCAATGTCTGATAATTTTGATGAGACTTGTACTGGTGGTTATAATAATATTTTTAAACAAATAATGAGTATCTAAAATAAATCTGTTAAATAAACAATTAATACACAAGATAGTAGTTATTTAAGTGCTTGACATAATACATCAGCAACATCATAATCACAATACCAAACAACAATAAATAATATATGTGGATAAAATGTATATAATATATGTGGATAAAATATATGTGGATAATATAGTAAAGATAGTAAAGATCGTATTTTAGATTGTATAGGATTTGAAGAGACAATTAATGACACTGAAATATTATCAAAAACATCTGATAAATGTACTGGTAATCCTAAATCAGTAAAATTTAAAATAGGACCAGGTGCTATACCAATGTCTGGTAATTTTCATGAGACTTGTACTGGTAGTTATAATAATATTTTAAATCAAATAATAAGTATTTGAAATGAATCTGTCCAATAATCAAATAATACACAAGATAGTGGTTATGCTAATAGTGCTTGTGCTTGTTATGATCGTGCTTGTCATGATCGAAATAAATTCAAGATCTTAAATGAATTTGTAAAGGACAAAAAAATGGAACAGATGATTAAATATTGAATCATTCAATGAAACAACAACAACAGGAGTAAATAATAATTTAATAAATGATGTACCAAGTGGAAATCAAAATAACAACAACAATATTGATCATATATAAACAACAGCAATCATAATAGAACAAATACACGGTGGTGGTGGTGGCGGCGATGATGCACTATCATGTGTTTGTCGTTAATTCGCTTATAAAAAAGATGTTGAAAAAATCGATCAATATTTGACATTAAATTTTTTTAACATCAAATAGTTCGTTTTGTTTTTTTTTTTTTTTTTTTTTTTCAAATATTGAGGAGATAGCTACTAAATTAAAATCAAATTTATTTCCATTATAATTTGTATTAATTTTATTTATATTTTTCAGGCTGTAACATGTCAGATTACGAGGCTGAAATTGACTCAATATTCAATAATATTGGAAGCTTAAGTCATCTAAAGTTGATATATCGGGAAAATATTAAAAGATATCATCCCGACAAAAATCCTGAAGATAAAAGAGCAACTGAAAAAACTCAGTATTTCATGAATATATATATATATAAAATAAAAAGTATACATGAAATAGGAATAGAAGTGTTCGGCTGACTAGTTGTTCAATAAATAAATATTTATATAAAACTATATGATTAACCCGGCTTTGCTCGGGATTATTTTGACAATTTTTGAATGTTATCATTTGTTTGAAAAAAATTGGAGCTAGCTAGCTTGAAATAATATTCCCAACTTACGGTTGAGAGTTGAATATATTTCCCGTTATTCAATTTTCGATTTTTTGGTTGCAAATGAAAGCCGGAAAAATCATCTATTCCGATGAATTTTCCAGAATTTTCGTGCTCATTTTTTTTTTAGATAATTGATATCAAAACTGGAAACTTCAACACCTAGGAATAGGTACAGAACACATATTAACGCTTGTAGTTGAAAGAATTTCTATCAATTATTGCTGAGTCAACTATCAATTTGTTCTATTTCACAATACGGATTATTAAAGCAGTTATAGATCCCTTTTCTCCTAGGGATTCAGTGGACATATAATTTTAAATGGTGCTGTTCCTTGTTTCTCTGCTGTAGTAGTATGTGTGTGTCTATCCAGATAGATTACAGACACATATACTCCTAAGAACCTGCTAGTATAGTGGTTATACTTTGGACAGGGGGGCATTGAGAATATTTTCTATAACCATATGTAGAATACCCCTCTCGGACCCAAACTTTGTTAGACAATGGAATTTACTTTCAACCTTAATTATTTGAATAAAATTAACTTTTTTTGAATGAAATAATACGGTATAATGATAATTATTAAATAATTTCGCACTGCCATTTTTATTATCATTAAAGACAGAATTAATGGAAAATCTAAATCAAGGTTATCCATTAAATAAATTAGTACGTACTCACTGACTGAATTTTATTATTCTTAACGTTAAAAATATTTTTATTTTAATACACAGTTGATTTTATATTAACATAACACATTTCCTTTGAACCGAATATTTACCAAAGTTTTTAAGCTTGCCCTGGTAGAAATATTTTTCCACCTTTTTCCAACTTTCTCCGCCTTTTTTCCAACTTTCTCCACCTTTTGTCCAACTTTCTCTACCTTTTTACGAAAATGACCCATGGTTCGAAAAAAGTTGGAAAGAAGTTGGAAAAAAATTGGAGTAAATTTTTGGTTGGAAAAAAGTTGGAGTAAATTTCAGGTTGGAGAAATGGCGGAAAAAAGTTGGACCCGGGAGAAAAAAGCGACCATAGAAATAAGTATAGAAATGCCAATTTTACCGGTTACACCCATTTTTTTCTGTAGAATACCCATTTTTTCCCGTAGAATACCCATTTGAGACGTTTTTTGAGACGTTAATTTCTATATTCGAGATGTTAACGAATATTTAGTGAAAAAAAAAAGCCTTGCGCGAGACGTTATTTTCTATGGTTAAGCCGTTCGGATTTTTTCACCGGTCGAGCCGTTAATTTCTATACTCTAGCAAGGCTTTAGTTATTATTATTGATTTTTAAACATGTTAAAAAAATTCTAAGTCCATAAAAAAACTTAGAAAATATGAAATATAAAGAAAAAAAAAAGTTAAAAAAAAAGAAGGAAAAAAAATGAAAAATGGTAACATCCTTTCCTTAGCTATTTTTTCCATAATTAATTAATTAAAAACTTATTGGCAAATTTTTCTAAGAAAAGGATGTAACCAAATAAATTAATTTATAATCTAGATTAATTCTACAGCCATTTGACACAATAATTTTATATTAATCTAGAAAATAATGCTGTAAAGTAATTTAGGCTACGAATTGATTTATTTGGCCACATCATTTTCTTAGATACATTTGCCAATAGCCTTTTTATTAATTATGGCAAACGTTGATAGACAAATAAATCAATTCGTAATCTTAATTAATTTCTTAGCAATATTTTCCATAATTATATCAATTTATTATGGCAAATATTGCTGAAGAATTAATGAAGATTGGTAATTTATTTTTTGGTCGCATCCTTTCCTTAGATACATTTGCCATGATTGATTAAAACGCTATCGGCAAGTAATATCTACTGTCAATTAATAATATAATGATATTGGACTTCTTTTTAATTTTTTAAATCCATTATACTTTTATGGATCACCTCGTAGCTTATGTGAACAAAATTTCAAATTTATTCAACATGTAAAAATGGCCTCGCGCGTTAGGGTATAGTTTTAGTAATTAGGAAGTCGTAGGATCTAACCCGGACAGAAACAAATTTATGTAAAATAAGAGAGCATCCACCAATAATATTTCAAATACTCTTATAAATAGCAACAGCTCAACCATAGAAATTAACGCCTATACCCAATTTTTTTTTACTTCTATGGTTATTTTTATAGAAGCCAATTTTTCCTATACTTGAGCCATTTTTTTCTATGGTCAAGCGGTTTTTTTTGAATAACGTCTTAACCATAGAAACTGGCCTATTTACTGCTTAACCATAGAAGCAATTTAACGTCTGTAACGTCTCACACCGGTTAATTTCTATGGTCGCTTTTTTCTCCCGGGGAAAAAAGTTGAAGTAAATTTTTGGTTGGAGAAAGGTTGGAGAAATTTGTCCACCATTTCTCCAACCATGGGTCATTTTCGTAAAGAGGTGGAGAAATGGCGGAGAAAAGTTGGAAAAAAGTTGGAAGAAAGTTGGAGAAATATTTCTACCAGGGTGCATCTTTATTTTGACCTACACTTCTATTAATCTATCGGCTTGATGATTTCTAAGCTAGTTGGTTTAAAAATATTATTGTTAATTTTTTTTCAATTTTTTGATTATGTTAAAACGCAAATAGATAAATCATTTGGGACTATAGGGCGTTATCTCTCTTTTTTCAACTCTGTGATTGTATCTATAAGTGCATAGCAGCCACTACCGAAGCGCCGCTTGTTGACTTGGGTGCGTAACGGGCTATAATTAATAACTCGGTTGTTTATTAAGATAGGAAATTGAATAAACGCCTATCACGATCTCCGTGATAAGCTCTTTGATTTAAAGAAAAAATCACAATGATCGGTTCGGTAGTTGCTGAGAACATTAGCAACGAAGTTTTTCATTTTCACATTTATATATATAGATTATAATATTCTGTGTTAAGTTTTTGAATTAGAATTTCATTTACATAGAACCTTAATATTATAACTAATCAATAAATTTAAAAATTTCTATCATAATTTTTAATGACTGAATGAACATAATAGTTCACTCGGAATGAGAGCGAAAAAGACAACTAGTCAAAAATATATTAATGCAACGAGAGATCTTTCAATTACTATTTATTAGAATTACTAAAGAAGTTTTACTTCCCTGTGCGTACAATAACACACATCTTTTTTTTTTGTTAGAATAAGAGAAAACCTAATTATCATGTCAAATTCTCAACGAGAAATACTTGTGCACAAATTACGTAAATTCATAAAAATAATATATTATTAACTTAAAAGATTTAATAGAAAAAGAAGAAGAGATTGATAAATTAAAAAAACGTCGAAAATGTTGGACACGTCAATGGATTTTGAGGAGAACTTGTAATTACCGAGGTTCAATTCACTCGGCTCATAAAGAACTAAGACTAGAAGATGCTGAATACTTTCAAAGATTTTTTAGGATGAGAATTGATTTATTTGATCAATTAGTAGAAATGGTCACACCTTACATACAACGTCAAGATACTCATATGAGACAATGTATTAATCCTCGAGAACGTGTATCAGTAACTTTACGTTTCCTTGCAACTGGAGAATCTTTTAAAAGCTTAGCATTTTCAACGAGAATTCCAGCATGTACAATATCTCGGATAATTCCAGAAACATGCTGAGTAATTTATGAAGTTCTTCGAGAACAATACCTAAAGGTGAATTTTTTGTTTTGTTTTATATGCTCATGTCATTAGTATTAACATTTAAACATGTTAAAATTTCATTTCAGACACCTAACACTTGTCAAGAATGGAAAAGTATATCTAGAGATTTTTTGAGACAGTGGAATTTTCCTAATTGTCTTGGGGCAATGGACGGTTGTCATATCACTTTCAGGCCATTGAAAAAAGATGGATCCAAGTATTATAATTATAAGGGCACACATAGTATTGTTCTTCTGGCATTAGTTGATGCAAATTATCAATTTACTTATATCAATGTTGGAATCAATGGTAGAGTTAGCGACGGAGGAGTATTTCGAGAATCCGATATAGCACTATGTTTAACCGATTCAAGAAATCCACTTGACATTCCTCCTGACCAACCGTTGCCAGGAATGAATGAAATAGTACCATTTGTTATCCTAGGTGATAATGCATTTCCACTTCAAAAACATATTATAAAGCCATATCCATTAAGGAATTTAAGTTATGAGGAACGAATATTTAACTACAGATTTTCGAGGGGTCGACGGATAGTTGAAAATGCTTTTGGAATACTGGCTAATAGATTTCGTGTTTTACTAGGAACTATGCATTTAGCTGTAGATAAAGTGCAAAATATAACTTTGACTTGCTGTGCCTTGCACAATTTTCTTGCTAAAGAAAATGGTGCCTACTTATGTGGAGTAACAGATGTTGAAGATTTGCAAAATCGTAGAATAATAAATGGAAGCTGAAGAGATGGTAATTGTCAATTGAATAATTTGCAACCTACAGTATAATCTCCCTATAGTGACATTCTCTATAGTGAGAACGAGCGTGAGCGTAGGAGAATTTTTTCCCCCACTACAGAATGTCCCTATCTGTGTTGGTGTATATCAGTGTGTATATCGGTGTATGTGTGTGACTTGTGTATATTCTTTCTCATTTTATTAGTTTATCCGTCGCGCTCACTCGATTCCCCTTGACGCAGAAGTGGGAGACGCTCTCTATAATAAATTCCAAGAATTTGAGCCCCGACGATGTCACTATAGAGAGATTATACTGTATTGCTGCCAGACCATCGAGAAATAATATGGAAAACCGTGAAATATTTAAACAATATTTTAATGGCGTGGGGCGAGTTGATTGACAGGATGACATGATTTAATTTCTCGGTTTTTATATGCTATTTAACTTGATGATAAACATATTAAATTATAAATTTGATAATGATTTTTTGGATATTCCAAAAACCAAGTTGAATTAAATGGAATATAAAAATTATTCAAAAAATATTTATGCATAATGTGTGAAAATAATGGATGAATTGTGAATAATATGAATTTTACTTCATAAAACGTACTTTTATTAATGAATGAAATGATGAGAAAATGAAAGATTGAAAAAAATAATTATTAAAAAAAATAATGATATATTTAAGTGATAAACAATTGTAAATATGTGAAATTAAATAAATGAGATAAAAATCAAAATAGTAAGAAAAAGTAGTGAAGTAGAATATTTTAAAATTTATGTTTATTTATTATATTTGTTTATAATATTTATTTGAAAATATATTCAGCTATATTTGCCATAGATTATAGTACTTTATCAAAATATAATAAACATTGTCATAATATTAATAGATTTGTCTTTAACATTAGACATCCCACAATGTTGTCAACTTGAATATTTTTTTTTATGAAGTTATATAATAAAATCTGCATACTGTGAGCGGATACCATGGATTTTTTTACTTATGTCGTCAATAGTATGCTCAACGCCTGTCAAATAATTAAACTCTTTGGTGATGATCATCAAAGCACGTTCTCTCTTGATTGTGTTATGATAATCAGCTGACTCAACAACATATAAACAGGGATGTTGTTGGTATAACTGAACTAAATAATACATATTATTTTCATAATTATTATTGTGTGATGCTGACTAGGAAAAAAAAATAAAACTGTTACAAAATGAATAATAACATAAACACAAATAATAATTTTAATCAGAATACTATTTGATTACAAGTAGTTTTATAATCAATGATGATGTTTAAAACTAATTAATAATTTCTTATAAAAGTATAATAAATTGTTAATTCGATTTACCTGCATGTTTGTAAATTATTTCCCTGAGGAATGTAATTGCTTATTATAAGTCAAATTTATCAAAACAGTGATCCCACACAAAATATAAACAACACTGAACAAAGGAATAGTATAAGTTAAATATGGTCCATAACAATTTGTCATTTAAGTTGTCAGCTTGAAATTATACGCTCTGAACTAAGCGTCTTGCATGAAAAAATGAAACATGTTCCATTTTTCCTTGCAAGGCTTTTTAAGGCTGATTTCCACCAAAATTCTAGTAATTATCTAGTGATGATAGATCTTGCTGCAAGATCTTGCCAGCATTTCTATAGCGTGGAGACACCGCTTTATACAGAGCCTGATGATGATTGCAAAGAAAAATTAGAATTACTTCATACTTGTATTGATCCTCCAGAAGTTATCAAACATTATTGGACAGTCACATCAAGAGTAACAATAAAAGAATTAGTGACAAATCAAGGATTGGAAACTTTCGATTATTATTCACAGTATCCTGCACTGGCACATAAAAATTTGGTAGACTTGGTATATGTCTAATTTTTTTTTCATCTCATTTAGATAAAAATAATTTTTTTAATAATGTTTATAATTCAATTACAGATAATTATTAATTTTAAAGCCATTTATCCAGACAAGGCATCATTGCTTAGTGAAAGATATACGTTATTTAAGTAGATTTGAGTTATTATTCTCGAATAAAAAAAAAAAATAATGAAGTTAAAGAACTATTAAATACATTCAATTCTAATTCATCTTCAAATTTATTCTTTGTAAATTGTCTTGATAATGCATCACATTTTGTTTAAATGTATACGTAAAATTTTCAGATTCCAGAGTTACAATAATATTTTTATTATTGACAACATTATGTCCAATTCCAGTTATTCGTTTGAGTAAAGAAAATAGTTTGCGTCCTGAAAGAAAAGATGAATTCGAAATTTTATTTTACATGTCAAGGTATTGTTATTAATTATTAATTATTATTATTAATTTTTTTTTTTTTGTTATATGAAACTATTTATCATTTTTTTTTGTTTTTATTCTAGAATGAAACAAATGATTTAAAAGAGAACATTGATATTAGAGCAAATTATTTAAACAAATATGGTTTATCAGCACAACCAATGGTAATCGTTGTTGGACACAGCTTGGAAAACATTGTCAAATCTTTTGTTTTTATTAATGGAATTCAATATGAAGTACCATCAACATTGCGAGCAATTGACACAGTATTTAAAAGCTTTTTTAGTCTTCAATTAAATTACCCGAAAGTTGCATGCAATATTTGGAGAATAATTCAAGAAAAATTTTACGAGATACGTGTTAGTAGTGATACTTTTTTATCACCAGCAATTAATAATATTTTAAATCTTTTAAACAATTCTTTGGCTTGAGTAGTTGAGTAAAATTTTATTAATATTTTTTTTTTTTTTTTTATTTTTATATATTACTTGATTGGTTTTATTACATTTCAACAATGCTAAAATTACAAAAAGCATTACATGACGAACTTTGCGAAGTGAGTTCAGAACTTTATAATTTAAATTTAACAAGAAATGATATTCAGACTTGTTTTAATATTATCGAGAGTGTTGTAAAATCAGGAGTAAATATTTTTACCGATGAAGTTATAAATAATTCGAAAAAAACATCGACCATTGAAGATGTCAAACAAAATATTTGTAGTTTATTTCATGTATTTACTACTAGTTTTGTTTAATTTAATTATGATTATAAACGTATTAAAATAATACAAAAGCAAAAAGAATATATTCAATCAGTTGAATACTATATTGGTAAAAGTCATCAAGCTTTAAAACGTTCTCATGATGGTACTTTTTCATCAAATAATGTTTCAAAAGGAGAGTTTTCCACTCAATAAAATTTTTGAAACTTTTTTTGAAAAACCAGGAGTTTTTGATACAGTCATGTAGTACAAAGAAAAGTTAGACAATGAGACATCAGTAATTAAGTAGTTTTATTTAAAGCAGTTTATGGAAATCAATATCAAGTAATTTTCATTCTAATCAAGTACTACCTTTATTCGTTTATTATGATGATTATGAAACTGGTAATGCTCTTGGTAGTCATGCAGGATATAATAAAATGGCTAGGGTGTACGTTCAAATACCATGTTTTTCTCCTGAATTTTCGTCATCACTCAATACAATATTTGATGCTCTTATATTCAAAACCAACGATAGAATTATTCATGGAAATTATGCAGTATTTAGACCACTACTTGAAGAGCTAGAATTATTAGAGACAAAAGGAGTGGTTATAAAATTACCTCAAACCACTACAACTTTGTATTTTAAACTTGGTTTAATATTAGGTGATAATTTGGGTCTTCATTCAATACTTGGTTTTATTGAAGGTTTTTCAGGAAATTTTTCATGTCGGTTTTGCAAACTAAATAAAATACAACGCTCTTTAGCTACTGTAGAAGATAAATATTATATGCGAACTGAATTATCATATAATAATGATATAGAGCTGGATGATCCATCAACCATTTTCAATCAAATTCCAGTTTTCATGTATCAAAAAATCTATCGGCAGATTTAATGCATGACGTTTTAGAGCATGCATGTAACGCTAATATTCCTATGATAATTAATTATTATATAACACAAAAAAAATTCACACTCACAGAACTAAATCAGCATTTAAAAAGTCACGATTTTGGCATGATAGATTCACGCAACATTCCACCAGCAATAACTTCTGAACGTTTAAAAAAGAATAATATTAATGTCAGCTTCTGAAATGTGGAATTTTGTTAGACATTTTGGTTTAATTATTGGTGATACAATTCCTGAGGGTGATAAAGTTTGGGAATTATACCTAAGCCCGCGTCGTATTCTTTCACTCACGACTGCTACTTCATTACAAAAAGAATCGTCATTACTTTTAAAAAACTTCGTAGCACATCATTACTTAGCAAAAGAATTATTAAATAGAACCTCAAAACCAACAGAACATCATTTGATACATTATCCAACTATAATGGATGTGTCTGGGCCATTTATTAATTTTTGGAGCATGCGTTTTGAGTCAAAACATAGACAGTCACGAGGTATTGCAATCACAGGTAATTCAACAAAAAATTCATGTCAAACTATTGCTACTAGAATTGAATTAAAATTCGCGTATCAAATGTATTTTGATTATCCTATCTCAAATAATGTAAAAACAGGACCATCAAAAAACATTTCGTTAGATGAAATTGATCAATTATTAATTGATAACAAGCAGTTATCTTAAAAAAATTGTAACATTTACGACTGGATAGAAATCAATGGAAGTAAATATAATCCAGCTATGGTTTTATACATATATTAAAGATAATGTTGATGAAACTCCATGTTTTGGAGTAATTCGATTTGTATCTCATCATGACTCTGATTGACCATTTTTCATTTATCAAAAAATGATTACTATTTTTGATGACCACGTATATGCATACAAAGTAATTCAAACTGCTGAAGAACATCATTTCATTTATTATAATGAATTACGTGATTCACGACCAAATAGTTTATTAAACAAAAAAATGATGAATATATTTTAATAAAATCTTATTTGTAAAAATATTTGATATGGTATAATAAACATAACTGATGATAAAATAAAATTTACTTTGATATTCTATTTTATAATTTATTAATATGAATTTATAATATTATGAAAAAATTTTTTAATATAATAATGAATTTAATATTATTAATATAATTTTATCAATCTTTATTCCTCGATATTTTTTTTTAATATAAGAACTCATATTTATTGAACGATTAATTGTTTTTTGATAAATTTAAAAAATTATTTTTATTAGTATTAGTTCATTTATAAATTTGTCATTTATTTATTTTTTTTTTTGTTTCATAGTTTAATATAAAGTAATTAACTTGGTACGTAACAAAATTATGTATTTAAACTCAATCGTGAATGAAGATAATAATGATTTGTAAGACTCTAGAATATAAAAATCTTGTTCCGTGTAGTTTAGGATATAATCAGAAATGTTCTTATGATGATTTATTGTCAGAAAATAAATTCAATCGATTCATAGATTGTATTGAGTGGTTTGTTGATGACTTGTTGGATCTAGCTTTTGAAGTTGATAATATTTTATCGAATATTAAACTTATAAACTTGACAATCAATAAAGAGCGTTCTTTTCATCTAGCTAAAAAAATGTCATATTTGTGATAATATCTCAACAAAACAAAATACGACAGTTCACAATCACTATCGAATCACTGGTGTTTATAGAAGAGCAGCTCATCACGCTTGTAATATTTTTTATCGAGGTTCTTGCATAAGCCCGTTTTTTATGATTTATCAGGATATAATCCCCCAATTTGCATCGTTTTCAGTTCATAAAGATGGTGGTTCTAGTATAGTAGGGATTAGTGTGTCGATCAAGAAATACACACATTATTGGGACTGAAACAGTGTGTGAATTTCCGAAATAATGTGTGAAGCTCAAAATATCGATAATACAGGGCCCCAAAAGTAGCGACATCGGGCGAACAAAATTAATAATAATATGAATAGTATATGTGTTTGTAAGCTATTCACGTGTCTGTGTTTTTACAAGTTATTTCTTGTTTTGTTTTGCTTTGTTGTGTTGCTAAATGTCTTTTATATAAATTATTTAATACTTAATTAATAAAAAAAAAAAAAGTGTTGATATTTATCATGAATGTCCAATTCCCAAAAATTATACCTGAATCCAGTGAATCAGAGAGTGAAAGTGATCAAGATGACAATCAAACATTCAATGAAAATGATATACCAGATAACATTCGTCAACAAGCCGATGCCCTCAGCAAAAATTTGTTACCAGAGTAATCAAAAGAATTATATATTTAAAATATAATGAGTTGATAAACATTGCATGGATGAAGTCAAGAAAAATAAATTCAATGAATGAAGATGTATTGATGGTATATTTCAATTATTCAGTTGTGGACACAAATATTGCACTATCAACAGCATGGACTCGTTGGTCAATGGTAAGAAGTACACTACAACAATACCATAATGTTGACATAGGAAATTACAACAAACTTAAAGCATTTGTTAAAAGATATCAAAAAAGATAACCAAAAAAATCTGAGATTTTTACTGCTGAAGATATAAAAAATTCTTGTGAAAAAGCAGATGATCGTCAACATTTAGCAGACAAAGTAAGTAAATATTAAAATTAATAAATATATCATTTATTATATAAATTAAATTTATCATCAAATGAATTAGGATTGTGACAAAATAATTGAAGCTTAATTCATATATTTTTATTGTTGTAGATTATTTTAATTGTTGGTGTTTTTGGTAGATGTCGAAGACATGAAATTCATGATTTGGTTTGTGACCAAATACAAGATAGTCGAAGTAAAGTACTTATCAACATTGCCAAAACTAAAAACGATAAAGAAAGAGCATTCCTAATTACTGGTGACATGTACATTTTGTTTAAAAAATAACTCTTCGTCCAGATGATGCACCAACAAACTATTCTTTAAATTATCAAAAAGAAAGATGTACCAAGCAACGTATTGGTATTAATCAAATTGGGGGTGCACCCAAAAGAATTGCTGAATTTTTAAAGTTGCCTTCTGCTAATAAATTTACAGGACACTGTTTTAGAAGAACTGGGGCAACTATTTTGGCTGATACAGGTGCCAATATGACAGAAATAAAACGTTTTGGTGGCTGGAAATCTTATAAAGTTGCTGAAGGGGACGTGGATTCAGACGCCATAATGATAATAATTTTCGACGCTCAATTCTGATTGGTCAACTTAAAACGTTAATAACTCAGGCACAAAGCGTCGTAGACCCAAAAGTTAAAAACATTTACTATTTAAAATTTCACGTACAATCTCGTAGTATACCTACTGTTCGCGACTTACGGTACATCCTGTATATCACATTCAATATTATATGATTATATACAATATTACTTATATAATTATATAAAATTGTGTACAATACCCTGCAAAACTATCGGGTCAATTATAACATACAATAATATGCACTCAATTTTAACGTTTTATTGTATACAATCATAATTACATATAATTGCATGTTACAATATATCATTCCTTTGAGGTAAAGAAAACTGTACAATTTTCTACGATTATATATTATTGTATGTTATTGTTCATGATTATATATGATTATGTACAATAATATATTCTAAATGATAATTCCTATCTAATACTATCACATTCAATATTATATGATTACATACAATATTACGCATATAATAATATAGAATTGTATACAATATCATGCAAAACTATCGGGTCAATTATAACATACAATAACATGCACTCAATTTTAACATGTTATTGTATACAATAATAATCGAATATACTTGCATGATATAACATATGATTCTATCCGCAATTCAATATGTAATAAATTGTATATATAATTATATATTATAACAAACAAGTATATTTGACTATTATTGTACAAGGGATAAGAAAATGACGGTCACTATTTTTTTTGTCATGTCATAGAAAAAATGACCGTCATGTGACAATTCTGTGACGTCATTTTTTTTTTGTCATAAAATATTGTCATTTTTTTTTTCTGTCATGAAGCTGTCATGTGACGATCATATAGAAGAAAAATGACCGTCACATTTTTTTTTTGTCATTTTTTTTGTCATATTTTACTCGAAAATTCAGCAGTCAAAGTCTAGGAGCCGGTTTTTTCGTCCACAGTTACAGGTTTTTGGTATAATTTAACGTTTCTCTTCCCTATACCATGATTAGCTTAACTGTGGACGAAAAAACCGGCCCATAGTCTACAAATAATAAAAGCCCTTAAAAAACAGTATCGGGCGATATTTCAAGTGAATCTGACGTTGAGAGTATTTCATCATTTCATAGCTCTGACAGCTTTAAATCAGCTGCAACTGACACCAAAGAAAGACAACAAACTCTTCAAGGTTTTAAATGTCCCATGACACCAAGTGATCAAAAGTACGCTCAATATTTATTGGCTTTGGCTATAATTTCATCAGGTTCACCTTTTCAATTGGTTAAAAATCGTCATTGGCAAGGGATTTTTAAATTTTTACGAACTGACTTTGAATGTTCTTCACGTTTTGAACTTGCTGGAGATTATTTAAATTGTATTTATAATGTTGTTGAAGAAGAAATCAATGAGATGACAAAAAATACTCAAACAATGACGTTGCAATGTGATGGCTGGTCAAATATTCGACGAAAGGGAATCGTTAATTTTATTTTGTCTACACCTAAACCAATTTTTTACAAGTATTAAGACTGGTACACAATCTGAAACTGCTGAATATATTTTTTCTGTTATGAGTGAAGTCATTGACGAAGTTGGACCATCAAAAATTATTGGTGTGTGCACAGATAATGCTTCAGCAATGAGACTGCTTAGAAAAAAATTGATGTAAAATACAAAAAATTTTATATTCAAACGTTTGGTTGTATTTCACATATTCTGAATCTTTTCATGAAGGACATTGGAGGAAAAATTCCAGCAGCAAAATTTGTTATTGATTCTGTAAAAAAAATTGTTGAACAAATAGAACACAGTATTCTTTTGACAGCAAAATCAGTTGAATTACAAAAAAAAAAGACCAGATGATTTACAAAAAACTTTACAAAACCCAGAGGCAACTCGTTTTGAATCTACTGTCATTTGCTTAGAAAATTTTTTGTTGAACAAACAATGTCTCAAACAACTTGCAATTGATGAAAAGTTGGATAAAAAAATCAATAATAACACGAAAATTTTACTTGTTGATGATAAATTCTGGGAAAAATTATAATTCATAATTAATTATAAATTATTATAAATTAAATTAATAATTTATAATATTTCAAAACCAGTAACATGCTGGACTATTCAACTTGAAAGTAACGATATATATATCGGTAAGTACCAGTTGCATTCGCTGAAATTCAAGACCATGTCCAAAAAGCACAAGACACCTCCAGTGATAAAGATAAAGATAAAGATAAAGATAAAGATAAAGATAAAGATAAAGATAAAGATAAAGATAAAGATAAAGATAAAGATAAAGATAAAGATAAAGATAAAGATAAAGATAAAGATAAAGATAAAGATAAAGATAAAGATAAAGATAAAGATAAAGATAAAGATAAAGATAAAGATAAAGATAAAGATAAAGATAAAGATAAAGATAAAGATAAAGATAAAGATAAAGATAAAGATAAAGATAAAGATAAAGATAAAGATAAAGATAAAGATAAAGATAAAGATAAAGATAAAGATAAAGATAAAGATAAAGATAAAGATAAAGATAAAGATAAAGATAAAGATAAAGATAAAGATAAAGATAAAGATAAAGATAAAGATAAAGATAAAGATAAAGATAAAGATAAAGATAAAGATAAAGATAAAGATAAAGATAAAGATAAAGATAAAGATAAAGATAAAGATAAAGATAAAGATAAAGATAAAGATAAAGATAAAGATAAAGATAAAGATAAAGATAAAGATAGAGATAGAGATAGAGATAGAGATAGAGATAGAGATAGAGATAGAGATAGAGATAGAGATAGAGATAGAGATAGAGATAGAGATAAAGATAAAGATAAAGATGAAGAAAAAGATGAAGATGAAGATGAAGATGAAGATGGAGATGAATATGAATATGAAGATGAAGATGAAGATGAAGATGAAGATGAGGATGAAGAGAAAGATGATGATAATGAAAATAAAGATGGCGATGATGATGATGATGAGAGTGGTGATAGTGTTCAAGGCGATATACATACAGTAACATGTTAAAATTAAATGCATATAATTGACACGATATAGTTTTGCACGTTAATGTATACAATTTTATACAGCTATTATACGTGAAATATTCTATGCACAATCACATGCTATTGGATGCAATACAACATTGAATATCATCTATGTTTGTATATTATGTTAATTGTATATAAAAACTCGAGTGAATATTAACCAAATGAATAAATATATATAATGCATATTACCATAGGTCATAACATACAATTATATAATTTTATTCATAACATGTACATATATGTATTTATATACTTATGTATTTTTATGGATTTTTTATTCGAGTTTTTTATTATTAACACTACACTTATACATGAATCTTCTATGAATCATTATGGTTTAGATCAACATCAAATATTATCGTAAGACACTTCTTTGGACACTCAGTCTCATCGCCATTACAATAATTCCTGAGACTATCTTTTGTTGTTGTCTCTCGTAGTAGTATTGTACTATCTTTTTTTAAGAAAATATAGATGAAATTTTAGTTTTTATCCAATGTTTATATGAAAATAATATAATAATATAAAGAAAAAAAAAACGCCAATAACTTTTGGTGACCAGCACAAAAAATCGAGTTTTTTTCTATTATCTTGTCGTTCTATTCTAATCGTACGATTCAACAGTACTTGAATACATTATTGTCACGAAAATATAATTTTTTTTTTTTGTGACGGTCAATATTTTAAACATGAATTGAAACTCATTAGTATCATGAAACAATAAAGAAAATAAAGAAGAAAAATAAAAAAAAAAAGAAAGATAAAGTAGAATGAGAAAAATCATGAAAAAAATTCTTTCATTTAAAAAAAAAAATAACAAATTCTAATGATCAAACCAAGTAAGACAAACTGTTTATCAGTGTGCATTACAGTAGCATTAAGTTTAACTGTACGACGCATCTCAGTGAGTTTTTGACGCAGAGCTTGCTTAATTTTATTAATATTTCTATTTTTTGTGCTATTTGCAATTCATGCCTTCATATGATTTTTTACGAAACAAAAATGATACTTTCGTGCCAGGTGATATTTCGTTCTTGTCGTACGTTACCTGGTCATTTTCGACAATAGTAAGCGAATCATGATGATCATATTTAATAAGGAACATTTTTCTGAACTAATTGATGTAAATTCAATTATTAAACAATTCAACAGTTGATGTTTTATATTAAATATAAACAATAACTCTGTATAACTAATTGTTAATGCGTTGTAGACCAGAACCAACCAGAAGAAAGATAATACGATCACGCCACTGTCGTCAGCAAGCGTCAGTATGCATACATGTGTATCGACTACGTATACATGTATATAACATATATATATATATGTGTTCACATAATGGCGTCTTAAAAACAGCGTTCGTGCATGCACTAGCTCTTCACAATTTGAATTGATTTAAATAAAATAAAAAAAACATGTCTGCAAGTTGAAAAAAAAAAATTTATATAGGCAAAGAGACTCTGCTAATCACCAGGTAAATACATCGAGTGTAATCTATATATATATATAAATAATTATCATTTCTAACAGGGTGTCTAAAATGAGCCTTGTTTTTTTGACGAAAAATTTTGTTTTTTTTGACACGGAAAAAAGTTCCAGCTGTATTATTTACATATAATTCAAACTATATCTTTTGTTAATAAAAAAAGAAAAAAAATTTTATTAAAACGACCAAGTGCTCATTTTAGACATATACCGGGAAAAATATTGTACGTATTGTATATAATAACATATAATTGCATATTATTACATATATTATCGTATATAATTGTATGTTATTTCGAAAAATTCCGTATGTTAAATAAGATTCGATAACATACGTTCATATATGATTGTAGTATTTAATGATAAATAACATATAATTGTATATGGCGTTATTTTCACACGTAATATTTTAACTGAAAAAATTTGTACTTGCAATAATCAGTAAACTGTATTCAGTTTATATACCGCACACGATTTAATTTCCAATGACGTACACCGTACACGATGCAACTTTTATGTGGTTAATTATTTATATTTTTAAAATTTGTATCTACAATTTGAGTAGACCGTGTACAGTCTGATTTTCAACCTAACAACAACAACCTCCATATTTTCAACATTCGTCCACCGCAAAGTTTCTGTCGTTTGCCTCGCAGTCTCTCGTATTTCTCTTATTTTAAAGGTCATGAATATAAATTCAATATAAATCGTCCACCGATTTTTTAATTGCTGAACTAGATGGTCAGCGGAGTTGGGCACCCAAAACACCTAAAACACCTAAAATATCGATTTTTTAATTGCTGAATTAGATGATCAGCGGAGTTGGCACCCAAACACCCAAAACACCTAAAATATCGATTTTTTAATTGCTGAATTAAATGGTCAGCGGAGTTGGGCTCCCCAACTGGATTGTGTACTATTCAGTTCCAGTTCTGAAAGATCGATTACCACTAAAATATTATCAACATTGGCTCATTTTCGTGAAGGCGTTGTTCTTGTTGCTAAAAAACAAAATCACTGATTTCGATCTAGAAGAAGCTAATGTTAAAACATAAATTGAATCTATTTGTTCAAGACATAGATAAATTATACGGAGATAGAAATTTAATACTTATCAACTATTACGTGCATCATTATTCGTTAAGCGATGGGGTGGACTTATGTCAACTAGTGCATTCGTTTATGAAAATTTCAATGGCATAATTGGTCATTTTATTCATCGATCAAAGCATCAAGGAAAAGAACTAATAAACAAATTACAGTTGCTTATAGGTGTTCAAAAGTTGAGAAGCCAAGTTAAAGTGAACGCAGAAGTGAAAAATACTCTTGAAACCACTGATGTACTTGGAAAAGAAGAAAAACTTGTATTCGATGATCATAAGAAATCGATCATTGATGAATTTTTGGGACAATACCCACAAATTTACCGAAATTCGGGGAGAAATTTATACATCAGAAGCATACAAACAAACAAAAACCAACAGTTTTACCGTTCAAATCCATGATGAGTCAGAAAAGATTTGGAACTATGGTTATGAGATGCTTTTTTAGAATTAATTATCATTCGTACTTGCTTTTGAAATGGCTCAAAGTCAAAGAAACACAATCAATATGCTACAGAGGTAAAATCGGGAATAAAACAGCAAAGTAAAAGAATTTAGTATAGTCATATTCTTATTTATATTTCAATAGCTATCTGTCATAAGATTTCTGGCTTCGAGGTAAAGTGCTTGCCTCACAACCAAAAAGACCCGGGTTCAAATTCCGACGAAATATTTATTTTTTATTTTTTATTTCATTAAAATTTTAGTTAAATTTTCAAAAAAATCAACTGGNAAAATTTTTATAAAAATTTTATAAAAACTTCTTAACAAGTTTGCCCAATTTTTATAAAATTTTTATTAAATGATTTTATAAAAATTTTATAAAAATTTTATAAAATATTTCCGTGGGGGTCATATGTAATTATATGTTATCATATATAATTGCATATAATAATACTCACGTGAGATTCTGTATAAAAATAACGCTATATACAATTATATGTTATTTAGCATTAAATACTACAATCATATATGAACGTATGTTATTGAATCTTCATTAACATATCGAATGGTAACATAAGATAACATACAATAACATACAATTATATACGATAGTATATAATAGTATGCAATTATATGTTATTATATACAATTCCACGTACAATATTTTTTCCCGGGCGACACTGTATATGTAAAACCTTTTTTGGTTAAGAACTACTACTTCTTCTCGTTTCATCTCTCGCACATGTTGTACACGTTTAATATACACTAACTAAATACAATCGAACACGTTTAACTGAATCTTAATAATTGATTGTAATCCTTAAGTTTGCCTCGCTAATTTCAACAGGTTTTGGGCCCAGGTAAATCCCTGAGAATTGCAAATTAATTATTTTCCATTTATACGTATCGTGAAAAGTTTAAATAGTGTTAAACTCAGAGGTTAGCCAGGCACGAGCAAAAGTGCAAGTATCTACCTGAGTGAAGTATCTTAAATTATCGTATTAAATTCAATACAAGAAAATCAACATCGAAGCAGTATACATCTGGCAAAGTCATCCGAATTGAAAGAAGTTGAAAAATGGGGCTCTTCGAAATTTGAAACAAAAATTAAGTTGAAAACACTCAAAGCCCTCTCGATCGAGGGAAGGTAACAATCCCAAGCCAACAGAACCTACTGGTAGAAATGCTAATCTCAGTGTATACCGACAGCAACTTGGTGAGTGACAACAATTAATGGGTCTTGCACAACGTATATGCTGCTGCACATGTGAAACCGCAAAAGAAATGTGGGATACACTAATCAGTGTCTATAAAAATAAGGGTGAGACATCACTAAATCAAACGTTGTATCTCCTTAAAAAAATGAGAAGGACTCTATGACTGTACGCATTGCTAAAGTGAAAGAGTTGGCCCACAAAATAAGAGAGCTTAGTGGAACTATCACTGAGTCAATGATAATGACCAACATCTTACTCAGCCTGCCACTCGAACTTGAAAACTTTTGTACCTTATGGGAATCAACTGCAGCGTCTGAGCGCACTCCAACAAATCTTGCTGCCAGTCTTGTAGTTGAAGAAGAACGACGAAATCGTAGTCGAGAAAACTGGTGAAGCACTTGTAGCCAGGAGACAAAACTATTCAAAAACTATCAAACACCAGGTCCTCGTCACCAAAAAAAAAACAATAACGGTAGAAAACCATATTGCAATTATTGCAAAAAACGATGACGCTGGATTCAGGTATGTCGACTGAGAAATAATTAATAATAAATAATACCAGAAGAAATCAAAAGTAATTAACATTAGGACAGAATGCTTCCACTTCTGATAAACCAACTGCTGGTTGCATTCCTTTAAGAAGTGATCCATGCAGCTGGACAATCTGATGACTTGAGAAACAAGTGGTGTTTTGATACTGGTGCAACTAACCACATGTCTGGACGTCGACATTGGTTCAACGAGCGGGTGGAACTTCCACTAGCCATTCTCACTCAAGTGGGAGATGGAGCAATATTAAAAGCTATGTATCATTGTCACATAAATATAAATCCTTGCTTACAATAGCTAAAAATGGCAAAGGAGATATCTACATGATGTACTTTATATTCCTTACCTAAAATATAATCTGTTTTCCATGAACTCAATTGCAGAGAAAGCCTTGAAAAAAAATATTTTAAAATCAGCTCCACTGACACTGGTATGGTGATAATGAAAGACAAAGAGATACCAACCATGGTGGAACCACAGAACAAATTGTACGTCATGAAGTTCTTGAATAGTACCATCAACAAATTCACATTCAGCTACTGGTCAAGCCTCGGTCAGTAATGAACAACATGTTAATTTGATGTCCTGGCATGCACATCTTGTTCACTAGAACATTAACCAGGTTGAACATATATCAAAATCTCATGGTAATCAACAGATTGAGTGTAAAGCCTGCATACTATGTCAACACATGTCAAGTGATGATTTATATCAAGTGGTACAAAAACAACCAGAATTGGTCAGCTAATTCACACTTGATGTCTGTGGTCGAATGCCTGATCCATCACTGAAAAACTCAAGGTACTTCTTGCTTTTTAAAGACGACTGCTCACATTATCGTCATGTCTATTTCCTAAAAATAAAAAGCGAAGTAGTCAGCTGTTTAAAAAATTACAGGGTAAAAATGAAACAAAAACATCAAAATTTTTCCAAATTCTAGTAACTCAGACGTTGTCAAATTGTCAAAAATTTCTACAACAATGTTTTGTAATATATTTAGCGATTATATTAGTCAATATCCATGTAAATCAATCGGCTTCCCTTTGCATCTTTTATCACCTTATTTCCCATTTATACGCATTGAATTAATATTATAAAAAATTACTGAAATTGAGTCATGATTAAAAAATGTCAAACATAAAATCATTATCAGAAGTTAAACACGAAATGAACAAACAAAATGTAGAATTTAGCACAAGTCATGAGATGGATTGCTTGAATGAAGATTTGATTATTGCAAAGAATAGTGCAGCATTCAAAATTTACACAAAAAAAATTATAGATTTACTTAGAAGTCATTTTAGATCCTACCAACGATTACTTTTTAAACATTCCTTAAACAATATCATCAATTTTTATTTGCCAATTGTAAATCCATATTGGGATCAGATAGAAGATACTGATTGTTAAAAAGTTCTCGGTTTTCTAAATGTTCTACATGTTCTACATGTTCTACACAGGATTATAGTCTGGTTAAACAATGAGCTTCTCAGTGTTCTAAAAGTATTAATATTGATGATAGCAATACAAAATCTGAACGAGATGAAAATAATACACCCTCATAGTTTATCAAAATACTTTGAAAGTGATAGTGACGAACTCTTTTAGCGAACGCTTATGATTGTGGTCAGAATGATAAAACTGCTATAAAAACTTAAAATAATTAAAATGATGACGAAAGTGATATTGAAAGCCTAGGTGCACTTATTTGTGGTAGGAAAATTGGAAAAATTATCAACGAGTCTGTAAACAAAGATTGTAGTCAGATCTGAATGCAGTAGATAAAAATTTGAGAATGCAGAGAATTTGAAGAAACGAGTTATGCTTACCTAAATAGATTATTCAGAATTAAACTACAAATGATATACAATATATATTTTGTTCGATAAGCGAATAAATAAACAGCTACAGACATTTATCAAATGTTGAAAATTCAAGACGATTAATGAATCCAATGGGATTCACGAGTAAAAACTTTAGATTTACAGTGCTTTCCAAACCTATATCCTCGAAAGATAAATGGACAGTGCCAAGACTGAGCAAAGCAGATTCGCGATCATGATTTATAAAGCAAAAACTCTGTTTCATGAAGCTACGATTCAGACTAGACCAGCATTAGATATTCTATTTATCACAAAATGATAGTATTCGAAGTTAAAGTCAGGAATTTATCACATGTTAAATGTTACAAATCTACGTGACAGTTACACTGTCAAAAATCATTTGAACAAATTAAGTGAGGGTCAATTAGGAAGTGACTTAAGCTTCATATTTGAGCGACTCCTAAATACTGTCGATTTGGATTTCCCAGTAACAACCGAGACATTTGTCTTACGTGGTCCAGCAATCGCAATCGCAAATCACAGACATTCACGGTCTAAGAATAAACTATAGAACCTTAGAACCGGAGATAGAGGTATTAATCAATATTAATGATTATAATCCTGTTATTGTTACAGTTTGGGAAGGGAATGTGGATATTCAATATGTAGGTGAAACTCCCTCAGCCCCATCAGGGTATGGTACAAAATATATAACGAAACATGAGCGATTAAAAACTCAAGCAATGGTCAATGATATTAACTCCACAGCACCATTGCTCACCAGATTATGGAATTTTGCATTTCAAAGTTTGAATAATAGGGAAATTAGAGCTTTTGAAGTAGCAGATACATTATTAGGAACTTCTTTGAGTGGAACTCTGATGATAATACAACAATAAAAAATGGTTGAATGTGAGACAAATCGGAACGCACAAAGTGAAACCGTTTGAGGAAATTTTACTCTACGACGCTTAAATCACCAAAAACGACCTTAAAACTAACCAAATAACCAAATAACCAAATAACCAAATAGCCAATTAGCGCACAATCATCCAAATAATTCGAATACTGCACAATAATCCAAATAATCTAAATAGCGCACAATTATCCAAATATGTTGATCCGGACCTGAAATAGTAAATCTTAAAATTAAGTTGAGGGGTTCGCCTGGGGTCGCTCAGTATGCTGGTCCGTGGAGAGAGGGACGGGTAAAGATTATTAAAATTAGGTCACTGAAAATGTGAAACAAAGGGAAGTACAATAAATTACTCAACAAAACGATAATTAAAGCACACAAATTAACAAAGTTCATTTAATGATTAAGTATGAAAATCTATCATTAGGAAATACCAAATATACAAATACAACACAATAATAAATGATTGACCAAATACGCTTGACAAAAAGGGGGTTAGTTACCACGCAATACTAATAATGGCCAAGGTAAGAGGAAAACTTAGGATGGATGACTTCTACTCCTAGGCCTTGGTGGAAGGGATGGCTCCACTTCCAATTGGGAGGAGGGGGGGAATTATTTTGAAAGANATGACTCCTTCTCATGAGGCTATGGAATGGATGACTCCAATTCCAAGGGGGCAAGGGAGGGGTTGTCCGAGGTTCTGGGATGACTCGCCGGAGAACCTGGACCCTCTGTGGCTGTACGCCAAGCAAGAGAGTGACGACATTGTGTGCTGTGCCACAGCTTAAATAGCCGTGATTCTACCCTCTCCAATTTCATTCCCACTATGACTGATGTGGACCAATCTCAATTGAGTTACTCAAAATGACCAGTCAAAAGCATAGTAGGGCACACGGTGGGAATGGTAGCACTAGAAAGGATATTAATAGATGTACAAACCGGTTTTTCCCCTCTTTACTCACGCAAATAAAAATAATAAAAGCGACACTGTTCAACCGTACAATAATAATAATAATAAATTAATAAAAATTACAAAGAAAGATAAATATAATTTCAATTTAAGGTAGACGAGCGAGACTCATCACAATAAATAGTTACTTTCAACTTACTTGATCTTATCGTTAGATAACAATATTTTTTTCATTAGATAAAAATGAGGGCGCACCGTCTATATATAGACAAGCTATTCAAGAGAATATTAGAAGACCAAAACCGTGTTACAAGAAATAAATAAATATTATTCATATCTTGTGTGACACTTCCATTTTATTTATTAGCATTATTAACGATTATTACCAATTTTTATTTTAACTGCTTTAATACATTTTTATCGATGTCAATGTTATTTTTTCTGACAAGATCGATGTCGTTACAAACTCCTAGGAAGTGTATGAACGTTAAGCGGTGTGTTCACACGCAAGTTTTTCATGCGAAGCCTCGCTGCAAGGACACATCGCTTTACAAAGAAGTTATGTAATAATGACTTTTATACGCGTTTTATTACAGTATAATACGCCTTGGGCTGATACGTCATGCATCGTACACTATATTTTAGCTTATAAATTATTTTACAAATGGTTTTTTCAAAATCAAATAATAATAATAAGAATAATGATAATAATAATCATAATAATAATAACTAATGAAAATAGAAGACATTCACAAATTATTGCAACTTAGTTCGGAAAGCACCCCAAAGCTTTCACGCCGGTTTCATATTGGTAATATTTCTGTGGACATTCTGTGTTAGTAGATGCTTCCTTTCGGTGCTTTATTTTTTTCCCCTCGCTGCGCATGATCATACACATGCGCGTATTATGCAAACTTGTGAAGAGAACGATGGCGTCATATAAGTAATTCTTAGAAAATAAGAACTAACACATAACTAATCTTGCTGTTGCAAACTGACTTATTGCTGACTGCGCATTTAACAACGCTTGCTCAAAAATTGGAAAGAAAAAACAACCACTGAAAGGCACCTAGTAGAATGAATTTGCACATATGCGTCCATGAGTGCGCTCTTTAAAGATTTTATTCGTGAGTTTAACGAGTTCATGGATCCGTTCCGGGGTCCGTTCGAAAACTCACTCGAAAGCTGTTTTCTGAGTGAACCTGATTGGAAGGTGGCATGACAGCTATTAAATATGACTAGGAGCTCATTAAGGATAGTAGTGAGACTGGTAACGGGACACTGTAGACTGTAACGAATTCTCGTTGCCTTGAAGACTAAGCCACAAAATCATTTGGTTGACTCTTCATGACACGACATCATAACCATCAAGAAATTAGAGTAAGGCAAATCCCCCCTTTTCTCGTATGTAAAATTGATTAAAACAATGTAGAACTCGCTCTCTTGTCTGTGTGACGTCAGACTGACTAGACCTCTCATTTTCAACCAGTTGTTCGACGATGGTAAGTTTGAGGTTAGATTATGATGGACATGGTGGATCAACCACCATGTGTTATCCATCTTGGTTGATTTTGATATATTTGACATACTCAAGGCTGATCCTGGAATTGTTTTTGGTACTTTTGACTCTTTCGCTTATTAGATTTAGTTTATTAATCATAGAGTAATTAATATTTCGTTGGACGTGGTCCCCTTTAGCTTAGGATTTTTGATATTAATTTGGATGAGGTAATTTGGACCCTCAATTTATACGTCATTTGTTGCAAATTTTTTATTCATTATTTTAAGCTCAAAAATTGCCACAAGGCAGTAATTTGAAAAAAAAAAACAATTGAATTAAAACAATCAATAAAATAGACTGTGATAGTGACAATCGAATACTCAAAACGATTAAAATGAAAGGCCAATCTAATTAAGCCATTTTGAAGTTTGAAATAAAGATCGAGCTTCTTGGTACACAGACATTGAGTGTTGTAAATAGTGATGACCCAAAACTAATACATCTGCATTGAGAAACTGGGAGGAAAAGCTTAAAAAATAATATGCAACGGTCTAACCGACAGGACCATGTTCCATGTTCCATGAAGCAAGTCTATACATGATGTATCAGGAATAGTACTCAATCAATATCAACGGTAATGTTACAATAGAACAACATATTGATAGGCTACAAGAATTATCACATAAATTAAAATCAATGACAGAAAAGTTACCTGAGACAATGATAATCATGAAAATACTTCTGAGTTCGAGACCAAAATATACATACTTCATTACAGCTTGGGAATAAACCATTGAAACTGAACGTACATTTGTTAATTTAATTTCAAGATTAAAGATGAAAGAACACAAATTATATTCATCTGGATCAAAAGAACATGGTAAAGTGTTGTTGGCAAATAAAAGAAAACGGGTTAAATGAGGAAGTAAAAATTTCAACTGTCACATATATAGCTATTATATAAATTATTATTTTTACTATTATGCATTCTTATCATTAACATTACTGATACAGCTTTTGGACCTGTTTATTGTAATAGTGCAGTATCAGTAACATGATGATAGACTTTGACTTGAACATCTATTGTGATTAAATCAATGTGACTTAATTCAATTTTCAACTGATTGACAATAGTAGCTGTTTAAAATTTTTTTTTGCAGTCGGCAAATGAGTCTTCAAAATGGAGATTCTATTATTAACTTTCAATTTTTATTGAATAATATTATAATTATGAATATATTTTTTTCTTTTTGATAAATTCTAATTTTACTTTACATATGAATTGAAAATAAATAACACGAATTTCTAATATATAAACAAATTGAGATTATTCTATTCGAATTATGGAATGAAACAATTTTGAAAATGATAAAAGATAATAATTATCGGTTGTGCAAAGCACTTTACCGATATAAAATTTATAATAGAATTTGCAGACGCACATTTATGTATGGTGGCTGAACTTGGAGTAACGTTTATTAATATACCATTTACAAGTGACCACCACATAATTTTATTTTCATTTTTATTTATTTATAGCCACGCAGCCTGATGAAGGCTGATTATGTGGCCCAAGAATACAGGTTTTACAAAATTGTTTCCTTAAAATTAATATAAACAGATATTAGTAAGTTATGTGTGTAATTTTATTACAAATTATAATTATTTAATACATTGCTTATTAAGCACTAGGTACGTCTCTATCAAGGAACAATAAAATACGTGATATGAATGGTTCTCACATATGAAATAAATCAAAGTTGTTGAATACGCTAGCAATTCCATTGACACTATTGATGATGATATAAATAGGTGTACATATATCCAAATTAGTTTTCACAGTCGGTGAATATAACACACAGTTTTTTCTGTCACCACGTTTATGTATCGACAAAGGTAGTGATTCAAGTATTTGTGGACCATAAATTTTATTGTGAACTAATTTAATACAAATAATTGCAGCAGTGCAGAGTCGTCTATCTGCGAGAGAGTTGACTTTCTCTCTTGAACATAATCAGCTCCCCTTCGGGGGATCACACCAGTTTTTGTATTGATTGAATATTTTCAATATAATTTTTGTACGTTTTCGTACAAGATAATGCTTTTAGATGTATTGAATGGTGAGAGCAAGGTGCCATATTCTAGTATGGTTAGTACATAAGATTTATAAAGGACTGAGAGCATATGAGGTTCACTGAAGCCTTTACACACTCTATATAGCAGACATAGCATTCTTTTTGCTTTTTACTGGTAACTGGACTGTGCTTGACAAGTAAACTTGTGATTCAACAAAAAATTCACTATACGTGGAAGTTGCTGTGTTAGGTGGAATGTACATATATAATCTATAAGTATGTTGTTACCTTTAAACAGGCATTTGACGAACTTCCATTTTAGTAACATTGATGTTGTTGGTTAATGATAAATTTATTCTATCATTTAACTAGTTCAGTCCCTTTTTTATTTGTTCAATATCCGTATTAGGCTCAGTCAGTGTAGTGTGTATTGAATTGCTGTTGTTGTGAAGCTGAGTTGAATTTAATTTTATTTGCTTAACATTTGTTTAAAAGAGAATATGATAATTGTAACGATAATTGCTGGAGGATTATTGTTTATTTATCACCATAGAAAAAAAATTACATTTAGAACAAGCAATGTTGGCTTAACAAAGTTTCAGAGTGAATTAAGTTTTTGAAAAAAATCCTCAAGTTCTTATGAACTCACAAATTGAAAGAATTGAAATAAAAATGGCGATGCAACTTGTTGAACATAATTTATCTTTTCGAATTTTTGATCATCACTCAGACTTTATAAAATTTTGTTTGACTGACTCTTTACTGGGAAAACGAATTACTTGTAGCAGAACAATAGAGAGAAAATTAGTCACATCTGTTCTTGACAGCGATGCCAGACGTTATGTCTACCATTAGTCCAGTCGAAAGTTGTCTGAGTTTGCTCACTTGTGGGTAAACTTTAGAAAAAAATCATGGGTACAGATAAGAGGGTGGGAAATTGATTGGGATAGAGAAAAAATCGTAGAAAAATTTTTAAGGGGGGGAAAAAAAATAAAAAGTTTTTCTATTTTGAATAGCGGGTAGGATATAGGGTTTACGGAAAAATTGTACAGGGGAAAGTTGTAGGAAAAAAAATTAGCTAAATTTCGTTGTGGGTCATTTTTGAGGTTTATGGAAGGGTTAAGGATATATGAGGGTTTTAAAATTCTTTGGGTGCTTTCGATTATGATTCGAGGGGAAATAGATGACGTAGAAAAGAGGGACGCGGTCCCGTTTTGTTCTGTCGTTTGTCTCAGTTCGTCGTACGAGTTTGCGGACTCAAATAAAATAATAATAACTAAAATATAAAATAAAATAAAATAAAATTAAGAGATATTTTAATTTCAAGATTTTTTAATTTACAAAATATTTTATTGTTTAAATAATATATTGTTGATAATATTATTAATTGTTACTAAAAAAATTTATGAATATTGGAATAATTTAAAAAAAAAATTGACAATGAAATGGAAAAAAATTTTTTTTTTTTTTTTTTTTATTATAAAAAATTAAATTATGAATAAATAAATTAATGAAATAATAAAAACATAACTTTTTTTTTTTTAATTTAATAATTTAATTTAACGGTAAAAATTATTATTTAAAAACTTTAAAAATTAATAACTTTTAAAATGATTGTTGGAAAAAAAATTTATGATAGGCTGTCATTTCCTTTTTTTATTTAGATCATTTTATGTCAAGCAGTTTTAGCGATTTAACCCTTTTTTTTCCCCGTACAATGACTCTAACTCGAGAAAATAAAAAAAAATTATTATTTAAAAAATTTAAAAATTAATAACTTTTAAAATAATTGTTGGAAAAAAAATTTAAAAATTTATTAAAAAAATTTTTTTTTCATTTCATCGTCAATTTTTTTTTTAAATTATTCCAATATTCATACATTTTTTTTAGTAACAATTAATAATATTATCAACAATATATTATTTAAACAATAAAATATTTTGTAAAATAAAAAATCTTGAAATTAAAATATCTCTTAATTTTATTTTATTTTATTTTATATTTTAGTTATTATTATTTTATTTGAGCCCGCAAACTCGTACGACGAACTGCGACGAACGACAGAACAAAACGGAGACTGCGTCCCTCTATTCTACGTCATCTATTCGCCCTCGAATCCCAATCAAAGGCACCCAAATAATTTTAAAACCCTTATATATCTTCAACCCTGTCATAAACCTCAAAAATGACCTACAATGAAATTTAGCTAATTTTTTTTTCTACAACTTTCCCCTGTACAATTTTTCCGTAAACCCTATATCCTACCCGCTATTCAAAATAGAAAAACTTTTTAGTTTTTTTCCCCCCCTTAAAAATTTTTCTACGATTTTTTCTCTATCCCAATCAATTTCCCATCCTCTTATCTGTACCCATGATTTTTTTCTAAAGTTTACCCAAAAGTGAGCAAACTTAGACAACTTTCGACTGGACTACATATTTGTTTTCACAGAATAACCGGCACTTAGATATATATTTGTTTGGAAGTGTTTTCAGTGATAAATCATCAGTGTGTATTTATAATATTCACAAAACAAAAATATATTATTACTGTTTAGAAACAATATAAACAAATGCAAGTACAAGTGTCATATGTACAATGTGAAGTGTCATGTACCAGTGTCATGTGTCAAGTACAAGTCTCACATGTGAGATATTAACTTTATAAACACATGAATAGTATATTATATTTTTATCAAAAGTAATTTTGTAAACTTTATATACAAATAAACTGAAAACAATATTACAAATATTTATATATTTTTTTACTAATTTTTTATAAGATTAAATAATTGAAATGACTGATAAAGAGTAGTCATCTAATGAGGCTCAGGCAAATATACCATCAAAAAATATCAGGAAGTCAAAAACACCATTACTAACACGTCAACAAACATATACCAAGATGTGGTAAGAAGTTGAAGAATCAAAATCGTAGATTAGTAGTAGTACACAGGGAAAATTGTTCTTTCACTGTAAAGTGTGCAAGGAAGATTTTTAAACCACTGGAGGAAAAAAGATGCCATAAAGCATGGACAAAGTCAAATACATCATGGTTCTCTTTTATAAAATACGTTTCAACTATCTGTTTCAAAAATATACCAGCAAATTACTACTTTTTCAACTCAAACAAAAGAAGCTGAAATAAAAGTAGCGGCATTTGCAGTTCAACATAATCTTCCATTCAGTGTAATTGACCCAATGGTCAATTTAATGAAAAACATCTAGCCAAATTGTTAAAAATATTACATGTGATCGTACTAAGTGTACATCAATAATTAAAAACGTTACTGGACAATTTGGTTCCGAAAAATACTAATTTGAAGAAATGAACTAATGAATAGAAGGACGTCGGAGTTAACTTGATGAAACTAAGAAAAAATAAGAAGCTCTGTGGTCTAGAGGTCAAGGCGTTTGCCCGGTAAGCAAAAGACCCGGGTTCGATTCCCAGTGGGGGAACTTCGTTATTTTTTCTAAGTTTCTGATTTTATTAGCTATTTGATACTAATCAAATTTATAAACGAAAAACCTTTCACTACTTGTTGATGAATCAACTGACGTTAGTTCAGTTAAACAGCTTGCATTGGTTGTAAGATTTATTGATGAATCAATTTCTTGCTTTATCACCATGTCACGATGCCACAGCAGAAGGTCTTTATGCTGCAGTTAGTTGTTTTTTTGATAAAGATAAAATACTCTGGAAAATAAATATGATAGGATATGCATCTGATGGGGCAGCTAATGTCTCTGAATGTAACAAATCCCTTGGGGTACTCTTAAAATGTAATAGTGATTTAAAAATATTCATGGAAAAATGTATTTGCCATTCTTGGGACAAGTTTGCCGGTGAAGCATGTGAAGCATCATCCAATACTGCTGAAAATCTTAGTTGAAATGTTCATTGCTATTAGCATAAATTAATCATGTATGCTGCAGCACGTTGGTTGTATCTTCATCTCGTTGTGACGCGATACATTGGTACGCGATACACAATCAAGTTGACGTTGAGAAAATTCATGTTGGTGGAAAACTTGAGAGTCAAATTGCTGAGAAAAATGCAAATTGCTATTGAATGGATCTCAACTCAATAAGTTTTGATTAAGGTGTCACCGGTCTTACCAGGCAGCTTCTAGTGGAATACTCAGAAGATTTAATTTTGCTGATGACACAAATGTCATTAAAAAAATATCTATAATTGATCCAATTAAAGTAATAAATACTGAAAATTTATCAATTGTGTCACTCGCAAAGTGTTTTCCACATCTTGCACTACCTGATTCGATTAATAAACTTGATAGAGAATGGCGCTAATTAATAAATCATACATTTTTATCTCATACTCCTACTGAGTGTCTTAAATTTTGGCGTATGATTTTCAATAGAAAACTGGGTGATGGCTAGGGATGTGAAAAAATTTTGTGACCGTCACATGGCCGTTTCAAAAAAGTTAATGCTTGATGGTCAGTAACTATTTTAAATTGTTTATTTAACAGATATATTCTGAATTTTCTCAATGCATATACTATTGCCAGTAATTCCTTCTCTGTTGTTGGATAATAAACTTCAGGTTTCTGAAGACAACGACTAATTACTGATATTAGTTTCTTTTTACCATCATTATCAAGTTGATATAATATACCACTCATACCTTTATCAGATGCATCAGTTTGTACATAAAATGTTTTCCTCAAATCATAATGATACAATTCTGAGATACGTATAAAATGGATGCGAAAATTTGACAGAATAAAGTACGAAACGAAAACGATATTATTAAAGGTCGTTTTTATTTTTATTTGTTAAATGCATTTATTTATTAAACAAAAACCAATATGTTTTTTTTAGAAATTACAGAACTTTTTCAAAAATCATCTTACATGTTTTTTTTTAGTTTTAATGGATTATACATGCCAAAATCTACAACCAAGGCTATACTCGGAATTTTTTCAACAATTTGTTTACTCATAATCAGCAATTGTTTATAAAAAAAACCCGAGTAAGTGCTTTATACAATGAAATAAACCACAAAAGAGTTATTTCTTGAGCATTTTTAACCATGTAACTTGTAGAAAATGTTTCAATGAATTTTTTGACGATAGTACGAGCTCTTTTAATTGATTAGTTAATTAATAAATAAAGATTTAAACAATTACGATAGTCGTTATTTAATAATTTTTTTAAAAGTTGTCGAAATTCAGCGGCAGATAGCAGCACGAAATTTTAGTGATTTTCCTATAATTCCTTAATGTTCCCTATACAAAAGCATATGAGTGTAAAAACTGAATGACAGATGGAGACACTGTTTATTGACAATAAAAGCATTATCTTTTTTATCATAAATGATTGTAAGGTTAAGAATTTAATTATTTAATTTTATACATATTGTGAATAATATTGGACCAAAAATGATGTACCCAAACGTGCCATCCCACCGGAGTTTTGGAAATTTTCAATTTCCAATTGGTAAAAGACTAAAGGTCGTCCGTTAATGCATTTTCGATAATTATTTAAGATACTCAGATTGCATCAATTGAAGCTAATATCACACAGCTAGATACAACACATTATAATCATAATATCTCACAATATCTCAAAGTATCACCAAATTACTATACCACATAACTTCACTGATATTGCTGAAATTGATACTCTGAGTGTTATGTTAACTATAGAGGCACGTCTCATCACATATTCGTCATTTATATTCCACTAGGTATTGTTACCAACAACTCTAAATTGGTCTCAAAATTTTTAACTTACATGTATGAATATCTGGTCAAATATAAATGTCACTTAATTATTACAAGTGACTTTAATCTACCCGAATTTTCTACACACAAACCGTCTGTAAATGTCAAAATTATTTACATCTTCTATGGCTACATTTTTGTCTACACTTACCCTACATCAAGTCCATACAATCACGAATACTCACGACAAGCTTCTCGATCTTATCTTCGTCTCTAATACACATTGTCAACTCTCACATGGTCTAGCACTGGTTAGTCTAGATAATTACCCTCCCCCACTCAAGATGCGACTGTTCTCTTCAATATCACTGACTCCTAATTCATCTGATATCTCTATTTCAACCATAAGCTATGAAATTAAAAATTTTAACGTTGATAATTTTAAAAAACATCTAGGATTAGTAAAATGGTCTGAACTACTCTGCCTGAATACGAGTGACGATGATGTTGACTCTCTCTGTGACAGATTTCGCTCTGAACTATTTAACGTAATCAACAACAATTATTACAGGCCACATACGACATATAGGATAGTCACACTATTCTTGCTGGTATTCTGCTGAGGTCACCTTCAGTATTAAATGTAAGCACGAATATCTGAAGGTAAACAAACATAACAGTTCTCTAACTAATTCGGCTAGACTTAAAAATATTAGTCGTGACATTAAGGCCATGATGCATCGGAATCTGGTACTATACAATAATACGATTAAATCTAACCTTAAATCTGAGCAAAAGTTGTTTTGGAAACATATAAATAATATGAAAAGCAAAAATCCATTCACATGTTTGTCAATTAATTATAAAATTGTCTACGATACAGCTCAAATTGCAAGCTCATTTGCTTCTCACTTTTTCAGCATATTTAATGGTCGAATGGTCAATCTCCAGTCAGGCTTTGACCTGATTATGACGAATGTACCAATCAACGGTGTTCATATTCATCTTGATACTGCTGATATTGCAAGGAAACTACTTAGTGTAAAAAGTAATTCATCTGCTGGACTTGACACTCTACCTGGCTTCATCGTCAGGATTTGTCCTGATGCACTACTCCAACCTCTACATATTATTTTCAATACTGCGATTAGTACTGGTATGTTTCCTACATCTTGGAAAAAATCATAAGTCATACCGTTACCTAAGAAAGGCAACCTACTTCTTGCTGAAAACTACAGACAGATATCCCTTCTTCCTGTGTGCTCTAAAATTTTTGAAAAATTGCTCTATAACATCATCATGTCATTCTTCTCTCCTTTTCTATCTTCTCGCTATCAACATGGTTTCACACCCATGCGTAGTACTTGCTCAAACTTAGTTAACTTTACTGATGACGTCATGACACTGATCAATAAGAATACACAGGTTGATGTTATTTACACTGACATGTCTAAGGCGTTTGATAGGATTGACTAGTTAATTCTTGAACGTAAACTCATTCTTATGAATTTTCCATATACTATAATTAATCTATTATGGTCATATCTTGTTGACCGTTAGTGTCATGTCTATGTGAATGGTACTCTGTCTAATCCATACTCACCAACATCTGGTGTACCCCAAGGTTCGAACCTGGGTCCACTACTATTCAACATTTACATTTATGATTTACCAGAATCACTCACCTGTTACTGTCTACTATATGCAGATGATGTTAAGTTATTTCTACCAATTAACTCGACACTTGTGGTAAATATTTACAAAACAATATTCGTAAATTTGCATCATGGTGCCAATGTGATAACCTTCATATCAACATACATAAATGTAGTGTTATGTCTCTTTGCCGTTCTACCAGGCCCATACTATTTAACTATACCATGAATGGTCTATCTATTACAAGGTCAACGGTCACTACTGACGTTGGCATTGTCTTCGATATCAAACTCCTGTTTAATTCACAAGTAGAAAAGGTTGTCAAGTTTGCAATGTCATCACTTGGTCTCGTCATCAGGTTATCACAATCTTTTGAAAATACTAGCGCCATCAAGACTCTATACTCCTCATTTGTCAAGTCAAAGCTTGACTATTGTCCAGCAGTCTACTCGCTACGTACATTAAAACAAACAAAACTATTTAATAAAGTTCAAAGGACATTTATCAAATTCTTTTTGCGTCAAACAAAAGGTCTATATATGCCGAAAGGCTGTGATAATGATACTCTTCTCTGAGCCGCTTATTATACGGATATAATCACTCATCATGATTCACTTGTACTCATGTTTTTTATTAACCTACTGCATGGTGCAGTCGATTGTCCTAACTTACTATCAAATGTGAGATTTAAAATTTTGTCTACAAAGCTACGTAATTATTATTTATTTGTTACTTGAATCGAATTTTAGTCTTAATGATTTGTATTATGTTATCTCCCTATGGTAAATTACATTTCCCATGTAATTTTACACTCTACCCCTAAAATGGCACCCGGACTAACGTGTCATGTAATACTGAGATTATACTGACTACTCGAAATTTTTTTTTCATGAAAAAAGGATCAAGGGCGCCTCCTACCATAATAAAAAAATGTATTAAGACGCTCTTTTGAGCTCCAAATAAAATTCTTATTTCAAACTTAAGGTTAAAAAATAAATAAATTTCTCGTTCTTCTATTCTTAATTTTTTGGTCGCAAATGAAAACCAAAAAATAATCGATTTTGATGAATTTTTTCAACTTTCATGCTATTTTTTTTTTTAGATAATTGATGTCAAAGTCGACAACTTTAACACCTAAGAATAGAGACAGATTACATATTCGGGCTTATAGTTAAAAAATTTCTATTATTAACTGCTCAATCAACTATCAGTTTATTTTTCTTCATAATACGGATTATTTAAGCCGTTATAGATTTTTGAAGCGAAACTTCTTAACGGATGGTAGCGACAAAATTCGAGGCCCCACTAGTGTCACACGCTCTGTCACACTCTCTGTCACACGCTCGGTCACACACTCGGTCACAAGCGGATAAAGAGTGGAGAATTACATAGAGAGAAGGGAAGCCGGCAAGCATACAGCATGAACTACATATAGCGTATAAACTCGGAGCGTCAGCTGCTATGTGTGTGTATGCGTGTGTGACTTTTTTTTTTTATTTAAATATTATTAAACAGTATAACTGAATATCGATCATATTCAAAATATTAGTATTAATAACATTATCAATATTATATCGTAATTTATATTATTATTTATAAAGTTATTGTTATTATTATTATTAATACTATAGATATATGTAAATGACGATAATTATAACAACAACAATTTCGATAATATTATATCAATTATTCACAATAGTATTGATATCTATAATAGTAATATTTGAAATATAAATAATAATAATTATCAATATTTATATATGAATGTTATTGTCAGTATTATTATGATTCTTATTATTATTATGAATATAATATCGATATTATTATTATCGTCGTATTAATGGAAGAAGGGCGTAAATGCCATTTTCGGGAATTTTTCTTTTATCAAAGTAAAAAAGGCGTAAGTGCAAGCTTATTAATTTGTGGGTTTTTCATGTAATTTTAAGGCTTAAAAAAAATAAAAATAAAAAGGGCGTAACAACCTCTGATAATGAATAAAGGGCGTATGTCCAGAGACTTACGTCTTTTTTCCATTATCAAAACCATTTTTAATAAAAGATAAAAGGCGTATGTCCAAGGATTTACGCCTCTTTTCCTTTGTCGAAATAATTTTTGATAAAAGATGGAGGGCGTCTTTCCAATTTTATTTCAAATTCATTCAATGGTAGGGTTTTTCAAATTATTGATTATTATTTATTGATAATTATAAATAAGAAAAACATGAAAATAATTACAAATAGTAAGTTACATAATTATTTAAATTAGTTTTTTTTATCATATTTTTTCGTCAAAAATATAAAATAATAAAATAAATATATATTATGTTTTGTAAAGTGTGGTTTCCCTCACCTTACATTTACATTTAAAATTTAAACACTTTCCTTTAAATTTTACTTCGAAATAAAGATACAAAATTTATTATTAATCTTTAAAGTGAAATAAAACAATTTATTTCATAATTAGACTATTTAAGAAGATAATTTATCAAGACACAATATACAGAAATTACTGGTTGTGAGGTGGCATAGCCACATCACCAATACAACTTTACAAGTATAGTTCCGGTCACAGCGTTTGGCTTGGTGGCCGGACTAGCAGCGTAGAGCGAAGAGAGTGTCTCTATTACACATACATATATATACAGGTAAACCACCGCATTGACTACGTCACGTGACAGGTCAATGTGGTAGGAGACATCAAATATGCACAGGAGCGTTCTATCTCGCTACAATTTATTGATTATTAATACATTATTTTGTTATTTTATATTTTTAATGAAAAAATATGATATAAAAAAACTATTTTAAATAGTTATGTAACTTACGATTTGTAATTATTTTTATGTTTTTCTTATTTATAATTATCAATAAATAATAATCAATAATTTTAAAAACCCTACCATCGAATGGATTTAAAATAAAATTGGAAAGACGCCCTTCATCTTTTATCAAAAATTATTTCGACAAAGGGAAAAAGGCGTAAATCCTTGGACATACGCCCTTCATCTTTTATCAAAAATGGTTACCAATAATGGAAAAAGACGTAAGTCTCTGGACATACGCACTTTTTATTTTTTTTTCTTTAAGTCTTAAAATTAGATGAAAAACCCAAAAGTTAATAAATTTGCACTGACGCCTTTTTTCCTTTAAAATTAATGTTTTTGGCACTTACGCCCTTCATCCTTCAATGCGACGTTATTATTATTGATATTAATATTATTATTAATATTATTAATATCACTGATATTATTATAAATCGATAATATTATTGTTATTATTATTAATATGGTTGATACCATTGTTATTATTACTAATATTATATTGATATTATTATTATCGATGATATTTTTGAAATTATTGTTATATTATTTATACTATGGTTATATATGAATAATATTATTATAAATAACAATAATATTTGAAGTATAAATACTAATAATTATCAAGAGACTCGGTAGAGTCTCAAGTCATTTTTTTCCAGCGCGAGACTCAGAGAGTAATAGTATAAATAGGTTGCATGGGTATGACGTTACGAATTTTTGATTACTCAATAACTTACTTATTATTAAATATAAATAAAAACTAAAATTACTTTCCTTATTAATATCAATATTTCCCTATCCAATGAGCCTAGTCTCGAATTTTTCCGATGTATAGTTAAATAGATATGATAACCCGTAAAAGCCAGGTACAAGATTTGTCTAAAAAATAAATATTTTATCAAAATTGTCACATTCTGCATTTTTCTCTTTCTTGCGTTCACCGTGTCAATTTACTCTCGCCTAATATTGTACAACATATAAAGATGCATATACATATTCACACATATGCATGTATAAACGCGCATGCGTATTAGCCGGGATAGTTCAGCGCGTATTTGTTTCTTTTAAATAATCTTTTATAATTTTATTCTTTTAAAAATTAAACAAAAGTAGTGAAATAACATCAAAACAAAAATTGTTAATTTTTATATACAAAAGTAACTTATTTTTTCCTTTTTAATAAACAAAATATGTAAAATAAAAATATAAATAAAAAAAATCAGGTTATTCTTTTAAAATCACAAAATCAAACTTACAAACTATCGTAAGATATAACCACCTAATTTTTTTTATTCATATTTTTATTTTACATATTTTGTTTATTAAAAAAGGAAAAAATGAGTTACTTTCGTATATAAAAATTAACAATCTTTGTTTTGATGTTATTCATATTTATATTTGAATATTATTGTCAGTATTATTATTATTATTATTATTATTATTATGATTCAGCGTGACATGCAACTACTCCGAAAGAAGTTTCACTTCCCCCGCGCGTACTCGCAACACGCTAATTTTTTTTTACTCATAGATATTTAATTTTTCATGATTGAATTTTCTATCATCAGTCATCGTTCTTTCTATTGTTTTGCGCTGCTATTTTGACTATCATTAAGGAGAGAATTAATAGAAAATTCAAATTAAGATTATACAACAAATAAACTTGAAACTCCGCCAATTTTAATTTTTTCGATTTTTTTTTTTTTTTCCCTCTGAATCCTACAACTTTTATTTGAATCATCTTTCATTTCGAAGCATATTTTTCGAGAAAAATCCATTCATACCTGAAACTCCGCCATTTTTAATTTTTTCGATTTTTTTTTTTTTTTTTCCTCTGAATCCTACAACTTTTATTTGAATGATCTTTTATTTCGAGGCATATTTTTCGAGAAAAATCCATTCGTAGATAGAAATGGTACAATCTGTATAATGAATAAAGTTCAACACCAAATTAATTAAAATGAAAATATCAATAATCTTTTTCCAAAAATTGATTCCAACCGACGTGGTTCAGAGAACACTGCACGATACTGCAGATAATCACTGAAAAAAATAGACCGTATGAAAATATTGTAAGAATTTATTTTTTTTTGTGTAATTGAGTTTTTAATTATTTTTTCGTATAGGCTCATCGTGTAAAATTCCCTTTTTTTTGTAGAATTGTTGTTTTATGAACTGAAATGTAAAAATTACATTTATTTTGTAGAAATGGTGTTTCACCGACCCATCGTGTAAAATTTAAATTTATTTTGTAGAAATGGTGTTTTACTGACTCACCGTGTAAAATTTACATTTTTTTTTGTTTTTTTAGTTATTCTCCGAGTAAAAAGTGACTAAAAAAAAAAATGATTTTTTTTTTTATTTGCAATATATGTATATATTTTTTTTTTTGGATTTTAACTGTCCCGACTTTGAATCAAACCTACATCTACCTAAACCTATTTGAACCTATCTTCCTAAAGCCAGTGCGTCATCTCCTGAGCCATTGCGCGTTAATATAAAAGTTGGAAAATGTTCATTCTTATTAAGAATGATCTCCAATAAATGCAAAGCAATACATTTTTTGATGAAGAATAGAATGAATAAAGGCATAAACGTATAAAAAAAGAATTAAAAAATTAATTATAATGAAAAATTAAAATCAAATAAATACATTGAAATAATTGTGGCTAATGGCTACAGAATTAATGTAGAATAAGAATTAATTAATTTGGTTACATCCTTTCCTTTAGAGATGCCGCGATACGATACGATACGATAATTAGCTGATTATCGTATCGTGTCGTAGAAGTTGATTGTCGTTATCGTATCGTGTCGTCTAAAAATTTGACAAAAAATCAAATTATCGTGTCGTCTCATTATCGTATCGTCATAGGCGTTGTCGTATCGTATCGTGTACTATCGACATCATCGACGATAATTTTCTTTTTTCATAATTATGACATCTACCAAGTAATATATCCATTGTCTTGATTATCTACCAATATTGACAATAAACTGGCCACTATCGCTGATAAATTACAATTATTTGCCAACTCTGTTAATAAAAAATTTAATGTTTTGGATACACAGATAGCGTCAATTGAATCTAATGTCACACAGCTAAATACAACACACTCTGCTCAAATTAATCAACTCACAAATGATGTCAACGACAATAGGCAAATTCTTGATAGTATGTCAAATGTAATGGTATTTAGTGTGCCTGAGGACTCTGACACATCATTGTCTAGCAAGCAACGTATTGACTGTGATCGTATGAAGATAGACAGCTTGATAGATACTGTTTTTGATGATAGCACTATTGGTAACGTAAAATTTACTTCATCACGCATACACCCTTACTCTACTTCACTTACAAAGCCTCGTATGATGATAATCAAATTTTGTACGACATTTTATAAAGATTTATTTGCGCAGAGATTTCTAGAACTGAAAAAAACAAAAAAATTGACTGCCTGGATGAGTAAAATCTACACAACACCAGATTATACACGAACACAATTACAACAAAGACGGCTGCTGATAAGCGAGCTGTCACAAGCTGGCGATCGAGAAGCCAAAGTTCGCTTTATGAATGGTACCTTCAAGATCATCAACAACAACAGCAACAACAGCAGCAACAGCAACAACATCAGCAACATCATCAACAACAACTGTTAACAAACAACGTGAAGCAACTTACCATTGTCACCACACTCTCATCAGGCCTTTAACTCTGGCCAACACCACTTGTATCTACTTCACCAGCTTTTTTCACTCTCGTCTTTGTATACTAATACTGATATTGATTTAATCACTATTAAATTGAATTAAACTAAGCATTATATCACCACAACTATTATCTACATATCACACTGATATTTCTCCTGTTTCAATTGATCCTGTCTCTTATACGCAATGTGTCTCAAACTCAAACTCTATTTCATGTTCTCATTCTCTTAATCTACTGTATCAAAATGTCAAAAATATCAGGAACAAATCTACTGATACATATATCAACTCACTTAATCATTGTGCAATTGGACTTCGTAATATCTCAAAGTAGCACCAAATTACCTTACCACATAACATTACTGATATTACTGAAATTGATACCTTGGTTGTTTACGTTGACTATTGAGGCACGTCTTATCACCTATTTGTCATTTATGTTCAACCAGATATTGTTAATAACTACTCTAAATTGGTACCTAAATTCTTAACTTACATGTATCAATATCTGGTCGAATATAAGTGTTAATTGATCGTTACAGGCGACTTTAACCTACCTGAATTTTCTACATATAAACTATCTGCAAATGTCAAGATCATCCCCCTCTCAACCTACAACTGTTTTCTTCAACATTACTTCCTCATAATTTATCTAATACATTATTTACTTGTTATATGAATATGTTATATGAATATGTTATATGAATATGTTATATGAATTTTAGTATTATGATTTGTATTATATTATCTCTTTTTGCTAAATTACATTTCCCATGTAATTTTACACTGTACCCCTAAAATGGCACTAAGTGCTGCTGGGTTATTAAATAAATAAATAAATAAAATAAATAAATATCATGATTTTTACATAAAAAATTTATTAAATAAAAAATAGTCAATATGAAAAGTTCACGGCTTTTACGAATTTGACAAACTTTCTTAAAACAAATTAAAAAAAAAATATACTCTGTGCAACAAAGTTTTATATACTTTATATAAAACTATTATTAATTATTTTATAATTAAAATTTATATTACTTTAATATTATTAGAATATTATAATTAATATTATATGGTGCAATAATCTATTTTTTTTTTAATTATGACATGGTGTGGAGTTTAAGATAAACTTCGAATCTATGAACTCAAGTGTTTATTTTTCTTTCCTTATTATAAACAAGACAATTGAGCTTGAATTTAAATGTATATTTTTTCCGATATTAACGCGATAATTTTATCGGTTATCGTCAGTCAAATATCGTATCGTGTTGTGACGACGATACGATATAAAATGACATTATCGTATCATTTTGTCGCGATAATATCGATTCTCGCGGCATCTCTACTTTCCTTAGTAACATTTGCCATTAGCTTTTTAATAAATTATGTATCGCAGCACGTATCCAAATATACCACGACAATTTCACAAGGGTTGTAAAGCCTTGAGTTTGATACAGGGCTATCAAAGGAGGTGGAGGATAGGTTGTAATTGAAATAATAGGAATAACACTTTAAATAAATCCAAACACTGTGGCTTAAATTTTAATAATATATTCACTTTATTATTTCACTAAAAATATAATTAATTGTATTGTATATTGTCTATTGAGTTGACTCTAAAAAGTGTTGTCATGGACAGACACTACTATTTTATATTGTAAGTATAAAAAAATCCCGTTGTACGCGAATCAATATTAATTAGAGATGTAACGTAAACGAGTGTTGAAGAGCAACTGATTTCTCAGTTTGTTGAAAATTGTCAAGTCCAAAAAATGGGTGTGTACTTAGTTAAAAATTAGTTTTAATTGGTCAAAAATTAGTTCAAGAGAGGGTAAAAAACTATGTGTAGGTGGTGGGATTTTTAGACATAAAATTGGGCCTTGTGTGGTCCAAAGGGTGGCATAAAAGTACCATGTGTAAACAAAAAATATAGATTTTACGACCTGAAAGTCTAAGACGTTTTCATGAATTTATTTTATTTTAAATAGTAATAAATTTACTTTTTTATTGTAGATTTTACGATCATTCTGTGTATCGAAAATACGTTAGTGCAGTTGTTTGACAGATGTGAGATTTTCTCTAATTCTTGACAAATAATGTTTTAAAAAATATGTTATAATATTACCAAAGAGAAACTTGAGTTTATGGTTTTATTTGTTACGTGATTTTTACTCAAAAAATCTATGCATTAGTTGACCATGTGTGGGAATATTCGAGTTTGTTAAAAAAGCTATTAAAAAAGTACATAAATTAAGTCGTTGTTTAAAGTATTTTAGAAAAAATATAAACCAAAATTGTTAGTCACATGTTATTTGAAATTGTATGATCTCGTGATCTAGCCATAAAAAACAGAGTAATGTTTAAAACTTATCAACTTATTGTATTTTGTTTAAAAAATAAAAAGAATTAAAATCTGGTCAGTCTGGGACTGACAGACATGTGGTTCGACCCGGAACAAATTAATTATGGCAAATAATACTAAGGAATAGATGGTATCCGCCGAAGTTCGATTCCTCCTCCGATATGTCCGACTGGTCCCCGTAAATAATCACGAGTTTAGGCACGTCGGTGGCGACAACCGTGAATGAAAACTTCCCCTTCTCATTCCGTCTCTTTTTGAGTTCTTGCTGAGCAGACTGTGAGGTACTTTCCGATTGTCCAGCTCGCTTTTGAGATTTAACAGGCTTAACAGTTCCCGCCGTAGGGGTACCGACCGACCCTGCTCTCGCTTGCCTCCTTTTGGCTGAGCCACTCAGCTTTCCAGGTTTATCCAAGGGCAATCCCTGTCTAAGACTCTCGGTCTACATTTCTGTGTCCCTTCTCCCTGGGTGCTGACCTTGCCTACCAGCTCCATCTTCTCTGGTGTCTCTTTTTAAGTCCCAGTCATCAACAGTAAGCCCTGCGGCGTTTTATTTTTGGCGTTTTCAGTTTCTATATGAAATCCCACAAGTATCTAGAGAAAAATGATTCCAACCCATCACAGCCCCGAATGATGGGCAGGGGTCTGAATACACCTGGACCTCTAGTGGAACCGTTTTCGACACTATTCATGGTCAAGTGTCATTCAGCCATCAGCACGGTGTCCCACACTTTTGCTTGACCAAGCCATTCCGAAACAACTCAAGCGACAGGTACGCCACTTTCCCTACACTACTACATATTATTATTATTATTATTATTAGTATTAGCTATTAGTATTAGCTGAACAAGCTGGGGATGAGACTACGGGCTCGGCTGGGCATTTTTTCGGGTGCTGGGCGAAAAAACCGGGGAGGGCCCCAAGATTGCGGATGCAAATTATGAAGGAAAAAAGGCGACCTAATGGTAGTAAGTATCCCTGTCGTTCAAATCAACCTGCAGCGTAGTTCACAGGCTACGGCGTTGCTTAAGCATAAGATAGTTAGCGAGCATACCAAAGTTGCACTGATTCAAGAACCTTGGGCATTCAAGGGTAGCGTCGGGAGACTGGGTTTAGCTAGAGGACAACTATTTTATGATATTTCGGTTTCTAGTCCTAAGGCATGCGTCCTAGTTATGGACGCGATTGCTTCCCTCTTAAGGGAACACTGTGAGAGAGATTTAGTAGCAGTGAAAATTGCTAGTGGATCAGGTGAAGGTGGAACGGTAGTGGTAGCGTCTGTTTACATGCCTTAAGATTCACCTGACTGAAAGTCATCATCAATCAAAGTAAGGAACCCACTTTCTTAACTAGTGTAAGAAAATCGGTGATAGACCTCACGATGGCCACACCGGATAGGGCAGGTAGAATTAAGAACTGGAAGGTATACAATGACCCGATGCTGTCAGACCACTGATACATTCAGTTTGAATAGTTTGCGGCGACCACGGCTGAGGGCGAGCAAACCTTTCGTGATCCACGCAAAGCAGACTAGTGTGCGTATGAAGCTGAGCTGGAGAGAAAAAATGAGTTCTTCCCGGCAAAGTTTAACACTCCGAGTAAAATCGAAGACGCGGTGACATATTTGCGCGATGCAATGGTCGAGGCGTATGAAAATAACCGTCGTCTAAGCGTAGTGAGTGATAAGAGTGAATTGTGGAGTAGCGAGCTACAGAAGCTGAGATCCTGAGTACGTAGGGCCCTGAACAAGGTACTTAAAGGTAGACCGGGAGCTGCAGGGATCTATAGTGCTCTGCGAAAAAGGTTTCAGCAGGTGGTAAGGATGGCCAAGAGGGAGGGGAACTCCTGGAGGAAGTTCTGTGAAGAAACCTCTAGTGTCCAGACGCGGCTAAGCTTACGAAAATCGTTGCCAAGGAAGGTAGTGAAGCAGGTGGACCACTCAAACTTCGGGGAAGAGGGGGGATGCCTCAGACTTGAAAGAAAAGATTGGGGTCCTGCTGGATATACACTGTCCTGGGTATGTAGAAACCTCTCTGATAAATACCTGGGGCGAACAAAGGGTGGTGGGACGCCGAGGCTGGGTTATTGCGTCTAGAGTAGTAAATACCGATAAAGTAAAATTGGTAGTGAATCGGCTTGAACCTTATAAGAGTCCGAGAACCGATGGGGTACTACCGGTTATGCTCCAAAAAGGTTCAAACCATACACTTGTAATCATCACTAAGCAAGACCGAGGCAATGGCACAGACTAAGGCAGTTTTTATTCCTAAGCCTGGCAGGGCTGACAAAGACCAACTAGGGGCTTTTAGACCGATCAGTCTCACCTCTGACATGCTCAAGGTGCTACAGCGTCTTTATTCAATTTATTTTTTTTGAAGTGAAACTTCTTTACGCAGGGGAGTGAAAAAAAAACAGTGTGACGGCCATGTAACGCTTGGAGCAAGCGACTGCTCAGAGCAAGCAAGCCAACGCTCGGCACAAGGAAACGCTCGGACCGAGCAAGCGTTTGCCCATATAACTAATAAGAGTGAGTGAGTGAGTGGCTACGAGCGAGAAAAGAGATATGCTTTGAATGAATGTGTGTGTGTGTGTGTGCGTTGCCAATAGGTTGGCTGATCGGTTTGCAGCGCTTATGAAAATAATGAAACAAAAAATTATAAACGAATACATATACTCAATTGAAAATTATTATTAGTATATTTATATTATTGATATTATTATTATAATTATTATTTTATTATGAATATCGATATTATTATTATGAATATAATAAATACCAATGATATTATTACTAATATTAAATTGAGATTATTATTCTTCATAATATTATTGAAATATATAACGATAGTATCCATAAAAAAAACAACGATAATTTCAATAATATCATCGATAATAATAATAATAATAATAATAATAATACTGACAATAATATTTGAATATAAATATTAATAATTATTAGTATTTATATCTTAAATATTATTATAATAAATGTTATTATTAATATAATTGATACTATTGATATTATTGTTATTCATAATATTATTGGAATTATTGTTATTTATAATAATATTATCAATATATAACCATAGTATATATAAAATAACAACAATGATTTCAATAATATCATCGATAATGATGATATCAGTATAATATTAGTAATAATAACAACCCGATTAGCAAAAATTGACTTTAAAAACGCTTTTAATACATACCTAAGAATTGAGGATATGTATCTGAAACGTATGTTAATTGCTTGCCAAAACGTTTAAAATGGACTATACACCATGTTTAAAACGTTTTTGATACGTATCTGTGAAACGTTTCGCAACGTTTCAGATATCTTCTAGGTACGTTTTTACAGTGTGTATTGAAAGTGTATCTAAAATATATTCCGATCTGTTTCTAAAACTATAAATAAAATGTTAATAAAACGTATCATAAAAATGTTTTCAAGATATTTTCTAAATGCATTAAATGATGGTATTTGTAAAACGTAATAAAAGTCATTTGAGTTTTTAAATAATTTAAAAAAAAAATTACGGAAAAAAAAAATATTAATTCCAATTCTCCTTTTTAAACTGTAATTTACGTTGATTAGAAAAATGGTGAATTTTTAGTTGAAAATTGATGTTTATGTGAGGACTCGAACCTGTGCACGGACGTTGACCCATCATCTGCAGTCCAGCGCAGTATCCCCTGAGCCACGGTCGGTTGCAAATGTTATTTGAAAAAAGTTGTTATGAGTGTGATGTCTTACCTACGACCAAATATTTTTTTAATTCTACTTATTATTTGTCAAAATATAAAAATAAAAATACATAACGATTTTCAGAAAATCTATTGGATTTTATTGTGAATAAAACGTTCCATAAATTATATATGTTCAAGTAAACATCAATGGTATACAATAATGCACTGTAATGCGTATCATAAACGTTATTTCAAAACGTATCTGAAATATTAATGCATAGGCATTTTTGAAACATTCTAATCACGTTTCATGTGTTGAATTGTGTGGCCACTAGAAGAAGCTGAATGAGCAATTTGTCGACTGTTTTGTCTATTTTTTCTGACGTTGACACACACATTTTTATCTTTTTTTAATTATGTCAATTACTTAAACTACCTGAGATGAAAAACCCTGATCTTTAAGCTGAAGACTTTAGGCTTCGAGGTCTTTCTATAGAAGACCTTTTAGTTCAGTTGAGAGTTGAAAAAAAATCATGGCTATAGATAAGATAATTTATTGTTATAAACAATTAAATGATAAATGAATGAGTAAATAAAATGATAGAAAAATAACTTTTTTGTTTTTATTTCATAATTTTATTTAACGGTCAGTATATTTAATATAATACGGTTTTTTTTGTTCTCCGAGTTTGAGTAAATGTACGGAAAAAAGAGAGGTTCAATCGTGAAAATGACTAAACATTAAATGATTTGAATAAGAAAATAAATCTTCAGCTTATCATAAATTTTTTTTTCAAACAATTATTGAAAGAGTTATTGCTTTTTGAATTTTTTGAGTAATAATTTTTTTTTCTCCGAGTTTGAGTAATTGTACCGGAAAAAAAGCGGTTCAATTGCGAAAATCACTAAACATTAAATAATTTGAATAAAAAAATAAACCACCAGCCTATCATAAATTTTTTGCTTTTTGAATTTTTCAAGTAATTAAAATTCGTTTTCAGTGTGTTTGCCTGCATTGTTTCTAACACATATATATTTCAACGTTTTAGAAGCCTATTCAGTAAGCACGTTAAATATATTTTTTTATAAATTTATAAAAACGTTTTGGATTGTTACGTACATAACGTTTCTCATACATATTTTATGTAACATATTAAATACCATTTGGCTCCAATGTATTCAATACATAAATTTTTTACATTTCAAAAACGTCTTAACAATCTCTGTTTAATAGCTTCTTTATTACTTTCAAAAAAAGGCAACACAACAAGTAATCCTGAAATTTTTTTCTAACGTCTAAAATGTAATTTGTTATTACGATGCACAGAATGATTTTTCAATCGTTTTATGAAAACATATATAAAATGTTAAACTCGTAACGTTTGAGGAAGACTTTTTTAGGAACATATTAGACACGCATTTGAGGTACTAGTTTACATTTGTAATAAGATTGATAGATTAAAAACGTTTATAAAGCATTTTCGAAACGTTTATACAGAAACATTTCTAAATCTATTCACTTGATATGTATTTATAACGTTATTTTTAAAACATTTCAGATCGATTTCTGAAAAAGACTATAGAAACGTTTTTTTTTAGTTTCAGTAAATTAAAAACCTCTGATACGTTTTATAAACATTTCAAATACCTTTCTAAGAAACGTTTCGAAAAAAACGTATTAAAGATTAATTTCATAACGTTTCTTTGCTGATCGGGTTATGTATACAAAAACAAACATAATTCATACATCAGTCATGGATGACTCGTTTACGTTAACGTTGTCTGGAACATCATCCGTGCTAAAAGCACAGTATTGTCCATCAATTGAATTATCACATGAGAAACATTATGTTATTGGACTTGTCGAGTTACTTACTTCTAATTCAATACCTAATCTTGATTGACATAACAATAAATTTTATATCGGTGATGAAATTATTATTCTACCGACAGGAAGTTATGAAATCGAAGATATTGAAAAATACCTTCTACAAATCGTTTCCATAAGTCTCAAACCAAATAATAGTAGATTGTGTTGTGAAATTAAAAGTGATCGTCCGATAAATTTTATTTTTGAAGATTCTATTGGAAAATTACTAGGATTTTCGCCTTAAATCTTGGAACCTGATGAAACTCATAAATCTGATTTACCAGTGACAATATTGAAAATTAATGATGTACGTGTTGAATGTAATACAACAACAGGTGCATATTTGAATAATCAACAAGTTCATACTATTCAGGAATTTTTTCAGGAAGGATATAAGATTGTAGAAGTGCCTTCACATATCATTTAATTATCAGTCGCCGTCTGAGCAATACACTATCTGCAGCTAAAAATTGTTGATCAAGACGGAGATTTAATAAATTTTCAAGGAGAAGTCATAACAATAAGACTACATGTGGAGAGTATAAAATAATGGGTATTGTCTTTCAAAAGAAACTAGTTGGAAGCAGTTATATAAAGAAATTAACATGCCAAAAACCCATCAGTCGTCATCAGACAGTCAGAAAGCTAACACGTCAAAACGTTCAATTTCTCAAGAGTCTTGGCCTCGAACTACGTCAAATAAAGTAAAAGTAAAATTGTGTTGTCTTTATTGTTTTATACCATTGAAGAAATCTTAGATATTCAAAAATCGATTGTTTTTGATGAGTCTATAGCTCATTATGAACTCCATGCTTATCAACCATACGGAGTGCCATCTTTTAATGATTATGATGAAATAAGGGAAACAATTGGAATTTAACATCAAGATCTGTGCATACTACAATCTAAAAATACTCTACACATTCAAGGAAAATTGACTAAAGATAATAGAACTGCTGTTGCAAATACTACCAGTCGAGTAAAAAAATGGCTATCGCTTATTTATTTGAAGAAATCCGCTATGAAATAAATCCTGTTGAAATAGATTGTAGTAAAAATGTAGGACTCGCAAATCTTATGAAAGATTACTTTATCACTCGAGCCTAACCAGAAAGCATTATTGGAAGCTTAGGCTGGACAGATTCTGCTATTAATAATGCTGATGGATACTTTGAAATATCAATACCATTGAGCTTACTACTTGGATTTGCTGGAGATTATCGCAAAGTGATTATTAATACAAAACATGAACTCATTCGCACAATATCAAATACTGATACCAATGCATACCTGAAAACAACAGCAGCAGAAACTGCAAAAACTGCTATTAAAAAAATAGAATGGGTTGTACCATACATTCAAGTCTCAGATAAAGATAAAATTCAACTTTCAAACTACATATCAAAAGATCCAGCTATTTCACTAAGTTTTCGTGCTTGGGAGCTGTATGATTACCCTCTACTTCCTGCGACTTCAAAACGCGTATGGAGTATGAAAACATCAACACAACTTGAGAAACCAAGATATGTGGTTGTCGGATTTTAAACTGCACGTAAAAATCTAACTGATAAAAATGCAAGTCATTTCGATCACTGTAATTTGCAAGATATAAAATTATTTTTAAATTCACAACCCTACCCATATGGAAATTTGAATCTTGATATGAATAATAATTTATTTGCTTTGCTCTATGATATGTTTACGAATTTTCATTATCATACTGTGGGAAAGAGCCAGAACCATTATTAACAAAAACAGAATTTTTTGAGCAAGCACCGCTCATTGTCAAAGACTGCTCTAAACAAAATGAATTTCTGAAAAGTGGAACTGTGGATACACGTTTGGAAATTGAATCAATGAAACACTTCTCCACAGATACATCAGCTTCTTGTTTGATATTACATGATCGAATTGTGGAATACAAACCCATAAGTGGTTCCGTTCGAAAATTGATATAAATTGAAGTGTGAGAAAAAAATTTCCTTATATATCATTTATCTTTTGACGGGACAACAAGAAAAATGTTTAAAAGCAGAGATGAATCTGCTAAGGAGAATTTAGATAAAACTTGTTTGTTGAATAAAGAAAAAGAAAAAAATTTAATCAACCAAAATCATATGATTGGGAGAGAGAGAAGAAGACAAATCAATATGAAAATATCAAATCTGAAAGACTCCAGGATAAATAAAAGTCAAGTTTCTTTCAATTCAACACCTATAATTTATATGATGTATACATGGTTGTATGCATACAAAGCTGCACGATGTGGAGAATAAGTACAACTTGCTAGTAATCACGAACGTTTCAACATGAGAATTCAACGATTAAGTGAAATCATCAGTCCAATATTAACAAAGAAAATATTATCAATTTGTAAATAATATAAAATAAAAATTTTTTTGATAAAATATAAAAAAATTATTGTTGTTGTTGTTTTTCATTTGACCTTTTTTAAATATAATTAGGATAGGAAAAAAATTAATAGAAAAAAATTTTAGTTTTAGGAATTGAATATTGATTTCGATAATTATTCTTTCATTTTATTATCTGCTATTTTTATAAATGCGACTTTTCTTCTTCTTTTCCTTGAATGCAAAGTTTCAATATTTCAGTTTTTTCCCATAACTCAAATGAATCACTTATCAATTGTTCAAAAACAGCATATGATGATTTATTATTATTATATAATATTAAATCGAATTATTAAATCGATATTATTTTAAAATATAATTATTTTTTATATCATTAAACATATACTTACATTGATATATACCAGTGTCTAAAATTTGAAACGTTTTTTGCAGCTCAGTTTGTATGTGTCACGTTTTCTCTCATCGTTTCATCTTGCTATATCCACATTTGTGATTTTTATAAAGCGGTATTAGTATTTTTTTCGAAGCTGAACAACCATAATCATGAAGACCAAGAACTTGTTTTAAATGATTTATTCCTTAGCTACATCTTTTCCTTAGCTACTGCTTTTCCTTGGACCTTTTTATTCTCAAAAAATTAAATGACACGTATTTTATTTATTAAATAAATGAAAATAGCCAAGAAAAAGCAGTAGCTAAGAAATTGATGTTGCCAAAAAATTACGTTTCAATTTAATAATTTCTTGGCAACATTAATTCCTTAGCTACATCTTTTCCTTAGCTACTGCTTTTCCTTGGACCTTTTTATTCTCAAAAAACTAAATGACACGTATTTTATTTATTCAATAAATAAAAATGGCCAAGAAAAAGCAGTAGCTAAGAAAAAGATGTAGCTAAGGAATTAATGTTGCCAAAAAATTACGTTTCAAGGAAATAATTTCTTGGCAACATTAATTCCTTAGCTACATCTTTTCCTTAGCTACATCTGCTCCTTAGCTACTGCTTTTCCTTGGACATTTTTATTTTTTAAAAATAAAATACCTGTAAATTCATTTTTTTAAATTTATAAAAAGCTATAGGAAAAATGGTAGCTATGGAAAGGAAAATGCCTACGTGTTAATTTCTTTGGCATAATTAATTCTTCATAAATTAACATGTGGCAACATCCTTTCCTTAGCTACCATTTTTTCTATAGCTTTTTATTAAATTAAATAAACAAAAAGCTATAGAAAAATGGTAGCTATGGAAAGGAAGTTGCCTACATGTTAATTTCTTTGGCTTGATTATTTCTTTGTAATTAACATGTGGCAACATCCTTCCCTTAGCTACAATTTTTCCTATGACTTTTTGTTCATTTAAATTAATAAAAAGCCATAGGAAAAGTGGTACCTAAGAAAAGGAAATTGTTTATCTATTAATTTATAAAAAAATAATTCAGGTAAAGAAATTAACACGTAGCTAACTTCCTTTCCTCAGACATTTTTCCTATAGCTTTTTGTTTATTTCAATTAATAAAGAGCTAAGGGAAAAATGGCAGCTAAAAAAAGGACTAAGGAAGGTTGCCTATATGTTAATTCCTTTGGCTAAATAAATTCTTTACAAATGAACATGTAAACAACTTTTTTTTCTCAGCTACTATTTTTTCTATGGCTTTTTATTAATTTAAATAAATAAAAAGTTACAGGAAAAATATCAGCAAAGGAAAGGATGTTGGCTACGTGTCAATTTCTTTGGCTGAATTAATTCTTTATAAATTAACATGTGACAACTTTCTTTCCACAGCTATTTTAACCATAGCTTTTTGTTTTTTTAAATAGACAAAATGCTATGGTAAAAATGTCTAAGGGAAGGAAGTTGCTTACCTGTTAATTTCTTTGGCTATATTTATTCTGTAGAAATTAACAGGTAAGCATTATTCATTTCTTAGTCATTTGTCAGTAGTCATTCAATTTATAATAATAATTTACAAGCATAAAAAATTCATTTTATATAAAAAATATTCTATATGAATTCAAAAAACGCCGATAAATGAAATGTAGGTAAAATAGTTTACGAAATAAGTCGGTCTTGTAGAAAGTATATTTTGTCGCGTTTTATCTTTATTTCTGTCTCATTATCTATCTCTTTCTACGACGAAAATTGGTCTTCTGTGCTGTCTCCCCGGGCGTCTAGTAATAAATATAAGCCGCCTCCGATTCCTACGTAGTGCTGGGGCCCTGCGTCTCACTGCCAGTCGTCGGCCGGCTCTCGGAGCTGGCTGATGGCACCGGGACTGGTAACAGTCCGTGGTTGGCTTCCGATGAAGCTAGCTGACTCCATGGCGGAGTTGGCTGGTGACTTAGTGATGTCGACATACTCCTATGGAGGAGCTACTTGATGACACTGGTGAGGTTGGCATGACTTCTTGGTGGAGTTAGCCGACTTAGACGTGATGTCGACTGGGTCCTAGGATAGAACTAGTTGATGTCGTTGATGAGTGGTGCATGCTCTCGAGGGTGATTTACGATGTCGCTACGCTACATAGGTAGGACGTTGTATATCGCTCGCTCTCTCGCTCTAGTGTGGTTACTTACTGTCAGGGTAATCTATAATCGAGTAGTCAAATGCATAAAGTGGTCCAGCGTAAGACCAGCGGGGCTGCGGATGGACTTCATGTTCGACTACTTGGTGCACTAGAGTGAGTAGGCAATCTGCCCTTTCTTGCTGAACTAGTCGCTACCGAAATGGCCGTCAGCGGCCATTGCTCCCAAAACTACCCCATGGTCCGTTGGTTGCCGTTATACACCAGCTGGCTCCCTCCTGGCAGTAAGAGAGGAGGATGGTGAGAAATCCTCGTTGATCCCATAGTAATTGACGCTTCTACTTTATCGGTAGAAAAAGCAGTTACAATATATGTATAATGTACATATATACATGAGTGAAAGTATTTTTATTCACAAGATTAATAGACCTATTACTATTGTTTATTTCAAATAATATTTCCTAAATATAAAACATAAAATATTGAATTATTAATAAAAATAATTTATTTTTAATATTGATTAATTTTATGTTTGAAATGAAGAGAAATAGACATTGATGTGTGAGTCTAAAGACGAAAATTATTATTGTAATTGCACAATAATTTTATAATATAGATTATTTATACTTTTTTAATCAAAGTAAAGAAAAAATGGTATACTTGAAATTACTGTATTATAATTACTGTATTATTAAATTTATTACAGTGTATTGAAAAAGGTACTTTTAAGTTTAAAAAATAATTTTTGATCCAAACTAAAAAGGACCTATTTTAATACGTATAATATATTACGTATGAAAAAACACAGTGATATTTAAAGTTTGAATATGGATATTATTAAGATTCAACTATATATAAATCATATTTTATTTGTCGATATTTATTGATTTTAAATTCTTCAAGTTCGTTCAGTATACTGGATGCAAAATAGTGTGTTAACTAACATATTCCATACAACATGTTTTTTTATCCATTTCTTATAGGAAATTTTCTCACGATTACGGAAAAAAAAGGGGAAAAAATTCCTACGCATGCGCAAAGTGGTTAAAAATGAAGTTGAAGTATGGAAATAAAGGCTACTTTTCGGTTCTATATCGAATAGTTATTAAACGAACGAATAATTCTAGAATTTGATAATGGCAATCAATAAAGCTCGTCAAAAAGAAAAAAAATGTATCGATAAAAATTTCGATATCACGAATAGCTTTTGATTTATAAGAATTTATAAATTTCGATACATTAAATTTTTTTTTTTTCAATTTTGATTACGGCAATCGATAAAACCGCTAGATTTTCTTCTTAGCCACTAGATTTTTCCCTCAGTCTCAATTATAGCCAAACATATTTTTACCAGCTTAATTTTTCACTCAGATACATCTTTTCCTTAGCTAGATTTTTTACTTAGCTAGATTCTTTACTGGTAAGTGTACATTTTGGCTAATAAATTTTTTTTGCAAAAATGGATTAGGAAAAGTGTACACCAATGTTTTTACTTAGTCTCAATTATAGCCAAACACACAATACCTACATACATATTTTTACCAGCCAAATTTTTAACTCAGCTATTAGATATTTTACTTAGCTTTAATCATAGCCAAACAAACAATACCTACATACTTTCACTAGCCAAAATAATTAACTCAGCTACATCTTTCCCTCAGCTCCATTATATTATATATTTCGAAACAAATTACCACCATCACCAGAAAAATATCGATAACTCGGAAACTATTCAATATATAAAAAAAGTTTATTTGAACTTTTTTTTCTACTTGATGAGTTTTATCGATTGTCGTCATTGAATTAAGGGAAAAAAATTGATATGTCGAAATTCTTAAAATATTGATTATTGAAAATTACTGAACCACAATAGTTGTATGAAAATAAAAAAAAAAATAAAAAAAAAAAATAATAATAATAACTAAAACAAATATTAGGTTTAAAAATGCATTAACGGACGACCTTTAGTCTTTTACCAATTGGAAATTGAAAATTTCCAAAACTCCGGTGGGATGGTGCGTTTGGGTACATCATTTTTGGTTCAATATTATTCACAATATGTATAAAATGAAATAATTAAATTCTTAACCTTACAATTATTTATGATAAAAAAGATAATGCTTTTATTGTCAATAAACAGTGTCTCCATCTGTCATTTCGTTTTTACACTCATATAGGGAACATTAGGGAATTATAGGAAAATCACTAAAATTTCGTGCTATCTGCTGCTGAATTTCGACAACTTTTAAAAAAATTATTGAATAACGACTATCGTAATTGTTCAAATCTTCATTTATTAATTAACGAATCAATTAAAAGAGCTCGTACTATCGTCAAAAAATCCATTGAAACATTTTCTACAAGTTACATGGTCAAAAATGCTCAAGAAATAACTCTTTCGTGATTTATTTCATTGTATAAAGCACTTACTCGGGTTTTTTTTATAAACGATTGCTGATTATAAGTAAACTAATTGTTGAAAAAATTCCTAGTATAGCCTTGGTTGTAGATTTTGGCATGTATAATCCATTAAAACAAAAAAAAAACATGTAAAATGATTTTTGAAAAAGTTTTGTAATTTCTAAAAAAAACAGATATTGGTTTCTGTTGAATAAATACATGAATTTAACAAATAAAAATAAAAACGACCTTTAATATTATCAATTTCGTTTCGTACTTTATTCTGTCAAGTTTTCGCATCCATGATTTTTGCTTAGTTTTCTTAATATTTCCCTTTGAATATTTTTTTCAAATTTTCTTTTGTAATTTATAGTTTCATTATTCATCTCAACAATTTTATTCTGATCAGAGGCTGTAGCTTTTGCTAAAATCTTTCATTTGAGCCTAATGTGAACAGTCTATCTCAATTATTATGGAAACTATGAGTGGTCTTCTTAAAAAGTGTACAGAAAGCATCCCACCTCCGTAAAAAAAAACAAATAAGATTTTTATAAATAAATGAAAAAAATTTGTTTAATCGTGTACTCATTATTATGTTGTTAAATTACAGCAACACGCCAAAGATGTTCACACATAATAAACCCGCGAGTCTAGATGGCTCAGAAAAATTTTTTTTTAATCATGCAATGAAGCGTAGTTTTCTATTACAAACAAAATAGATTACACGTGCATACAATTATGAATTCTATTGATGTCCGAAATCTGAAAAATATTGAGACTTATTATGTATCATTAATATAATTCAATATCATGCACTTTGATTATATATACATCATGGAATAACTGGTCACTAGAGTTTTACTAGTGATGCCGCGATACGATACGATACGATATGAGGCCTCATTCTTTGAGGGCCATATCGTCTCGTATCATATCGTCAAGTGGTCATATCGCCTCTATATCGTATCGTATCGTCATATCGACGATATTGTCAAAAAAAAAATTAGTTTTCGTTGGATTTCTCTGAAATTTTCTTTTTTTTTTTTCTTTGCAAAGATAGGCCTGTATACGTATTTTATTTTTATTAATTCTACCATGTGGACTTTAGCATCTGCATTTTTTAAAATTGTTTTTGATGATGACCAATATATTTTCAAAGAAATACTAAGATTTCAAAGGGATAGAATTAAGAAACTTTGGTGGAGTCTCAGGTTCAAAGCGTGCAAATTGGTATTTTAGCTTGAAGGCTCATAAAAATATTTTCAAACTATCTTATCTTTTTTTTCCCTATATTTTTGAATACATCGAAATCGGAGAATGAAAAAAAATAGATCTTTATTTTCTTGTTTTCCTCAAAAACTATGAATCATAGAAAAATAATTTTATATACAACCGATGAATATCTGAAAGACGTATCTTTCGAGCCTCACATGGAGTCACTGCGATTATTTTATCGAGAGTTATCGATTAAGTAACGTTAAGCTAACCATATAATAACAACGGGAACCTCGATAACTCTTGATAGATTTGTCGTAGTGTTTTAGTATATAGCTCAAAAAATGCGTCTTTTGGATACCATATATTTTTCTATAAAATTATTTTCTTTAGAATCATAGTTTTCGAGAAAAAAAAAAAAAACTGTTTTTCTCGATTTTTAGTTTTTTTTTTTTTTTTTCAAAAAA
>MKYW01000208.1:46248-65232 GCA_015776835.1 Aphidius ervi
TAAAAAAATAAAAATCCCAAGGTCAACATTCATTCCTTATAGCTACATTTTTTTTTTAGCTACTGCCTTTTCTATTTAACACTAAAAAATCAAAGCAATTTTCTTTTTATTTATCAAAATAAAACTATTAACGCTTAAATGATAGTAAATATCAAAAAAAACTCTTAAAACCGTCTTTTATAAGTAAACGCAATATTGTAAGTAGGTTGAGAACCGTTGGACGCTGCTTTTTTTCCGGTATTGTACGAGTATTGTACAAGCATTGCTTACAACCCTTGCGCGAGAGTTGTACAATGCTTGTAACTTTCAACAAGTCTTGTGTGAGTCTTGTACAAGTATTGTATACATGGCTTGTACATTGCTCGTACAAGCAGAATACACGGGAGCGATAAACGAAATCAAAAACCATCGTTGTACATACATTGTACAAGCCTTGTAACCACGCTCGTACAAGGCTTGAACGCGTATTGTAATCGATCTCAGCGATTCAGTCCGTAAACACAGCCTTGTACAAGACTTGTTCAAACCTTGTATACAAGTATCGTTCAAGCCACGTCTACAAGGCTTGAATAAGCCATGTATTTTTGGACAAAACAAGCCTTGAACAAGTCTGTTTTACACGGGACAATTCCGTCAGGGTAACGATTGCATGTCACCTTGAACAATTGTTAATATTTATTAATAAATATTGTTGAATAATTTTTTTTTTTCTATTCCTGAAAAGAAATTCGTGAGCTTATTTAAACCAATGAATGCAAGATTCGTACTTCAATAATGATTAAGAAAAATGAACTGTTTACTCCAAAATTCTAATAAACAAACTAACAATACTTTGTTATTGTTAATTCTGTACAAATCTTGATTTCATTATTGCAGGTTCGTGTGCTTTATTTGAAAATAAATCCATCCTTTTTTATTTTTTGTGGTTGACTTTTGTTTTTCTTTTTTTTTTCAATTTTTCATAATTTTTTTATTTATAACACATAAACTGATTTTTTATTTATAACAATTCAATTAAATTATAGTAAATGATTTAAAGGTTATAGGCATTAATATTTTTTAGCAGATGATATGTCAACACACACATATATATATATATGCAGTTAGCGCCATCTATATCAATTTATACGACATGCACGTGATCAATCTAAACTCGTATCAAAATCAGCCCAAATTATCGCGGTAGTCAAATTTCAAACGAGAGCTAATCAAATTCAAGGCATTCAGGCAAGTTTGGAAATCATCAAGCACTGCCATGACACCGATCCTTTTTTTACTATGGGAATCTATCTCTTTTATTTTTTATTATAGTAAGTTGAAATAGAAGAATACTAACTTTAAATTTATTTTTTTCGTAGCCTTAGCAACTGTAAAGAGACGAAACACGGATAATAGAAGTGAGACCTATTTGCTAACTGCAAATGAAAGACCTGACACAGCTACTAATGTCAATCGGTTGGACAGTGAATCGAGTCATCGGGAGCCGGGCCTAGGCCTGGGCCAAAAGGAAAAAACTCGATAAATCAATATAAAACTCGCTATAAAATTAACCTACGCTTTTTGGCCTCAACCAGCTAATGAACGCTCCCCAGATGAATTTATCACAATCGATGTTCAAGCCAAAGTTTTACTACCAGGTCCAAAAGCTGTATCAGTCGTACCAATTAAATCAATGATAATAATAATGTATATTACTAATAATGTATACAATCTATATATAACAGTTAAAATGAATAAAATTATACGTATTAAATTGTAAATGAGAACTTGTATACCTTCTCTTCCATTCACACACAACTCCAAAAAAAGTTGTTCCACTTTTCCCACACGTACTTGCAACACTCTAATTTTTTATAGATTTTTATTCAAAATACATCACTTAACTGTTAATCCCGGGATCAAAAAAACGAAGTATCATAATGGAATATAATTGTGTTTGATACTTGAGATGGTATCCCTAAGTGCCATTAAAAGTACTTTTTGAATATCACTTGAAAAGTATTTTAAGCGGGATAATTACACTGCAAAAACTGCGCCTTTGGATTCTAGGCGCTGTTCCCTTGGATTCATGGAGCACATTTTATTGAGCGCTGCTCAATGAAATTTGAGGAGCACCAATATTGGTCCAGTTGCTCTATTAATTCAAAGGTGCTGTTCAACTGTATTCGTTGAGCAGCCTGAGCTGTCACTCGAATAAAGAGAAAGACGCTCATACACATAACATAACCTCTCTATTTCAGTAACTATTAAACAATTAACATATATATGAATGCATGTATGTTAAATATTCCATAAATTCAATAACTAAACATATACAGAATATTTATAATAATTTATAAATGTATATTTATGATGTAAATATCATTACATGACAGATATAAAAGTACAAATAAAGAGAGAGAAAGAAAATATAATGTAGTTGTGTCTGCGCATGCTTTCGAAACGCTGAAATCTGCTCAACAAATATATAGCAGGGCTCCAGCACTACGTGTATTTCTGAGGCCTTTAATCTAGACCACGAATTAATTTATTTGGTTACATCCTTTTCGTAGCAACAATTGCCAATAGTTTCTTAATTAATTAATTATGGCAAATGTTGCTAAGGAAAGCATGAAATCAAATAAATTAATTCGTAATTTAAATTAATTTCTCAGCAGTATTTTCCATAATTATATTAATTCATTATGGCAAATATTGCTGAGGAATTAATGAAGATTGTTAATTTATTTATTTGGTCACATCCTATCCTTAAATACATTTGCCATAATTGATTTAAGGTTGAATGTAAAAACGAGTTCCCTCTACTCGATTTTGCTAATTTTTTTTTTAATCGCTAGCTAGAATAATTCTCTATTCGGTAGAATTTTTTCAGATTTTTCGACCGTGAAATAAAGTTGACCGATTTAACACGGCCGTAAACGGAAAAACCCGCGTTTTGATCTGTATCTACTAAACCTTCTACTCGAAATTACTAAATTGATTCAGATTTGTACTTTTTTTAATAACGAAAATTTAAAAAAAAAAATCATCAATTTCGACCGTTGTTTTCAGAAGATATACAATCGCGAATGATTAATTAACTTCGAAATTTACTTCACTTTATTGCTGCAGTCGTATTTGTGTGTGTTGGTATAGGCCGGGTACACACATACTACTACAGATGCGATAGTAACGGACACAGATTTTGGTCATAGAGGGCACTTATTTATTTTATGAAAGCATGGGTCGAAGCGTGCCCTTTTAGCACAAAAAAGTCGTCCGACTATGGGACTTACATTCAACCTTAAACGCTATCGGCAAATAATCTTCTGTCAATTAATAAAATAACGATAGTGTACCTCTTTTTTAATTTTTTAAATCTTGTTATACTTGTATGGATTACCTTGTAGCTTATGTGAACAAAATTTCGATTTTATTCAACTCGTAAAAATGGTCTCGCCATTAGGGCGTAGGTTTAGTAATAAGGGAGTCGTAGAAACAAACTCGGGTAGAAAAGAATTTATGTAAAATAAAAGGGCATCCACGAATATATAAGGTTGTCGATTATATATTGTAACTGATTTTTCTACCGATAAAGTAGAAGCGTCAATTACTATGAGTTCAACGAGGATTTCTCACCATCCTCCTCTCTTACCGCCAGGAGGGAGCCAGCTGGTGTATAACGGCAACCAACGGACCGTGGGGAAAGTTCGGGAGCAATGGCCGCCGACGGCCATTTCGGTAGCGACTAGTTCAGTAAGAAATGGTAGAGGGGCGCGGTCCACCATATTGGTCCCGAAACGTCACTCAGGCACCAATACTAAAATGTATATAGTCCACATTATATTAATTTATTATGGCCAATATTGCTGAGGAATCAATGAAGATTATTAATTTATTTATTTGGTCACATCCTTCACTTGAATTCATTTGCCACTAGCTTTTTGATTAATTAATTCGTAGTCTAGATTAATTCCTAACCAATATTTACCATAATAAATTAAAATGATTATGGCAAATGGCTGAGAAATTAATCTAGACTACGAATTAATTGATTTAGAAACACTTGCCAATAACTTTTTAATTAATTAATTATGGCAAATGTAATTCATTAATAAATTATTTAACTCTAAAAATAATTGGAGTTTATTAGGATAATATGGGGCTTTGATATTGAAATTTTTTTAAGTACAAAAACTGGAGTATCAGAATACTTTTCAATTACTTTCAAAATACTCGAATATTAAAAATACCTTTCAGGGACAATCGTGTTTGAGAATCAGTCTTCAAATTCCTCAATTTTACTTTTTGAAATACCGATTAAATATCGAAAAATATTCACAAATATACTCATAATTATCGCCAGAGATAATTCAAACACTAGAAAACATTAAAAATACTTTTCAAATAATTAATTTTTTAATCTCGGGTGAGAGTACAAATTAAATTCTTCATAGAGGAGATGATATGAAATTTTTCTAAGTTCAAAAAGTTCGAGTATCAGAATACTTTTCAAGTAGTTTTAAAATACTCGAACATTAAAAATACCCGTGAGGGCTAATTGTATTCGAGAATCAGTCTTCGAGCTCTTCATTTACTCCGTTCATTATACTACCAAAATATCGAAAAATACTCATAAGTATCCTCACAAGTACTCATAAACATCGCTGGATGTAATTCAAACACTATAAAATATCAATAATACTTTTTAAATACTTGATTTTTTCATCTCGGGATAAATAACTCTAATTTGCCGCTCTTATTTTTCTTTTTCAGATTTTTTAAGTAACCTGAAGGGATGATCTCAAAACTTGTTCGAAAATATAACAGAATGATTTTTTAAAAAACTTTACGACGAGAATTAGAAAAAAAAGAAACCTTCGAGCACGTGATATGGGCATACCTCGTTTGTCAGTCAAGAGATGTTTTATTTACATGACATGTGCAACATGTATGATTCTGGTAGTGATGAATGTGCGTCAAAAAGAACTCTGGCATTCCCTTAAACTTGAACCAGAACAATCGCAACTTCCACATGTGAATTCTGAATTGAAAAAGGTAGCATATTTCAATATTTAAGTAAATCTGTCCGAAAAGCTGAAAAAACTTCACAAAAATTAAATACCTACATTTTACCAAAACATATAATATATATATGTAATATATATTTTTATAGATAGGCTTATGAGATAAAGGTCACAATTTGTGGCATCAGCAAGGTTATCACTACCAGTAGTTACTTACACGTATTATATTTACCTAAGAAACAAAAGTATTATTACTACATAGAGAGAAGAAAATAACAGAAAAATTGTTGTGCGCTGCACGGCAAAGTAGAGGCCACAATATTACTCGACAATATTTGTTCTGCCAGTAATATAGTTTTTGTTTATTTGGTAGATTGAAAATTGCCGTGTGGTTTAACAAAATTTGTCATACTTCAACAAAAATTGATAAACATACAACAAAATTTGTTATGCTCCAAACAAAAATTGTTGTACATGCGACAATTCTCGTGTTTAGTTTAATAATTTTTATTATTCCACATAACGAAAGTTCTGCAACCATATTAAATTTTTTTTTTCATAATTACAGAATAAATTTCGATTATGATAATTAAAAATAAAAAGAAAAATAATTACGTAACAAATTAATTTGAATTATGATGCTTTGATTTATTTTCATATTTATTACCAAAATTGAAATGAAAAATCTCTGCTTTGTTGATGTAATTTGTTAAGTATCGAGTTTTGTTATTCATCTAGTTGTTTACGAATATTTCATAGTTTATAATTTAAAAGGTTAATTACGATACGAGAAGCGAATGTTACTTTAGGAGAGGGGGCTACGGCATCAAATGTTTTTAAGGAAGAGTAGGGGAAGGCTTATTCCCTTGCCTAAATATGTAGTAACATTCGCTCAGTTGACTTTACACAAAAGCTTATTTCACCTTGGACGATTTCACACAATGCTATGTAGATATACCGAGGCACACAACCAGGGGGGCTATTCTCGAATGATGTGAGTCGACTCACTCACACGGATTGAGGTGCGTGAACGGATTTACTTGAGCGACGAAGTAAGATCCGTTCACGGAGGACAGTTCGTATGAGAGTAGCCAGTCCGTCCACAAATATAAATATCCGTCTCTCATACAATTTGAGTTGAGCGCGAGAAATTGACAGGTAAACAACTTCCTTTTCTTAGCTACTATTTTTCCCATAGATTTTTATTTATTTAAATCAATCAAAAGCTATAGGAAAAATATTAGCTAAGGAAAGGAAGTTGCCTACATATTAATTTCCATGGCTAAATTATTTTTTCATAAATTAACAGGTAAACAACTTCCTTTCCTTAGCTACCATTTTTCCTATGGCTTTTTATTTATTTTTATTAATAAAAAGCTATAGGAAAAATAGTAGCTAAGAAAAAGAAGTTGCCTACATGTTAATTTCTTCAGCTGAATTAATTCTTTATTAATTAACATGCGGCAACATCCTTTCCTTAGCTAACATTTTTCCTATGACTTTTTATTATTTCGAATAAATAAAAAGCTATAGGACAAACAGTAGCTAAGGAAAGGATGTGGCCTACGTGCTAATTTCTTTGGCTAAATTAATTCTATAAATTAACATGTAAACAACATCCTTTCCATAGACATTTTTTCAATAGGTTTTTACATAAATAAATAAATAAAAAACTATGGAAAAAATAGCTAAGGAAAGGATGTTGCCACATGTTGATTTATAAAGAATTAATTGAGCCAAAGAAATTAACAGGTAAGCTACATCCTTTCCTTAGACATTTCTTAATAGCTTTTAATATATTCAATAAATTTATTACTACTGACAAATGTCTGAGAAAAGGATGGAGATTATTACTATTATGCTATAATTAAAGGATTGATATTTTTAAATTCAAATTATGAGGAATTAAAAATGGTGTGTGACGTGATATACGAAAATTCTTACAGATGGCGTTACTAACGCGGTATGAAAGTATGAAACCTCCGCGGTATTATACCGGTATTATACCGAGGTTTACGACCGGTATGATACCGCGATATTATACTAACCCAACACTGGTTCGGGCTGCTCTTAATTGACTTCCGATCTTGTTGAAAAACAGCTTTCTATCAGCTTTCTTCTTACAAATTTCAAATATCTTAATCATTGCAACTGTTATTGTTAATCATCCGAGAAAACTATTTTCCACGCAATCAAATTGAGCACATTAAGAAAATATTCTAACAAAAATTTTCAAGAAAACACTGTGAAAATTATAGTTCCATTCACTAATCAAGAGGCAAGTTGGTGCATATCATTTTTGAATAGTACCCAGATAACCGTAACTGGTAGGATCAGATACTATACTGACAAAAATTTTAACTAAGAATTACAAACGTAAAAGGAAAAATTACAAAGCTAATAGTAAAAACTGCGTTCCTCCCGTCATTTGTAAGAATTATTCGTATATTGATAAATAATTTTTTAATAAAGTTAAGTAAAAAATTTGGCCATTGACTATAAAGCCATAAAATTTACATAATTTTATTGTAATTTCCCTTTAAAAAAAAAGACTGCTAGAATTTACTTGTGAATATCGTGAATTGAGTCATTTTTTAAAAAAAGAAATACCAATAGACTTAGAATTTACTATATTTTATTATAAATTTTATTTAAAAGTTTGACATTTTTTGTGCTATGTTCGGCAGTTTGTTCTAGATTCACGGATAATAGCAATCAATTTCCAGCAACATTTTTTCTTTTCTGTTTACACACTCAAAACTCGAAAACTAATTGATAAATAGAAAAAAGTCATTCTCGATAAATTGTTTAAAAATAAATTACCAATAATAAACCTCGCTTAACCCCATACCTAGCTTCAACAAATAAGGCTGTAGAAATGCTTGAAATCAGATAACAATTCAATCATTTGTTCAATCAGTCGGCCATTTTTGTGTCATTTCGCCTCACCTCCAGAATTTTTATAAATAGTTATAGTTTAGAATTGAATTTTCAATAATAAACTTCGCTCGACCCCATGTCTATCTGCAATAGAAAACTAGATATTGTTTTTTTGGTTGCAATTACAGCTAAGTAAATAATCTAGATAAGTAAAATAATGTAGATATTGGTTGTGTGGCTACAATTACAGCTAAGTAAAAAATCTAGTTGAGTGAAATAATGTAGATATTGATTGTTTGGCTACAATTACAGCAGAGTAAAAAATCTAGCTAAGTAAAATAATGTAGATATTGATTTTTTGGCTATAATTAAAGCTAAGGAAAAAATCTAGCGAAGTAAAATAATATAGATATCGATTGTTTGGCTACAATTACAGCTAAGTAAAAAATCTAGATAAGTAAAAAAATTTGTTGGTAAAATAATGTAGGTATTGATCGTGTGGCTACAATTACAGCTAAGTAAAATGATGTAGATATCTGAGTTTTTTTTTTTTTTGAAGGGACTTAGTTTTTTTTTTGTAAAATTTGATTTTTTTTTTTTAAGTTCATTGTTTTGAACCTGGCAAAACTAGGTGAAACTAGTCAAAAAATAAAAATGACTACGGATGGTCATTGAAGCCAGAATGGACGATAAGTCACGTCCAGCACCCCTGGAGTGCCTGGAACTGAATTCACCGTTTCCCATCAATATATATTCATAGTAAGGATAGTAACAATAACAATAATTTCAATAATATCATCGATACTAATATTAATATAATATATTAGTAATAATATCAACGGTGTAAATTATATAAATAATAATATTGCTATTTATAATAATAATAATAACAATAATATTATTAATTAATAATATTTATAATATTCATAATATCAGTAATATTAAAAATATTAATATTAACAATAATATTGATATCAATAATGATAATAATAATAATAATATCGATATAATTTTAATAAAAATAATAATAATAATGACAATAATATTCAGATATAAATATTAATTATCATTAGAATTTATATTTCGAATATTATTATTGTAAATATTATTGTTGTTAATTGATAATATTATTGAAACTTGTAGCGATATTTATCGCCTACCTTAAAAACCCATTTTATTTTATTTGTTAGACTTTCCACCGGTGATATTATTTAATTATTTATTTAATTTTGTATTTAAGACTCCAACATAAAGCGGAGATTATTTATTTAAAATATTATTTGTTTATTTTCTTTGTTAAAATATTGGGGTGAACCCGGTAATACGTATTTTGATTTATTATTATTATTATTTGAAGTCCAGCTGATGCGGAGAGTATACAGTTCAACACATTATAGTAAAAAGGGGAAGGGGAGTCGTTTGGAAATTTTGACGATATATTGTTTTAGAGTGGCACAAACTCTCTCTCTGCTTTGGGACTCCGAGCTGAAAGGACGTTCTCTCTGGATAAACCAGGTATTCTGAGCCTCGATGGGTTATCCCTGAGAGTAGCCTCGTGTTTCGTTTTTGGTTATGTTTGACTTGGGTTTACCCCGGTTTCGTTAAGCTTTGAATATTACTTTCGCGGATATCTTTGATTTGAATTGATTATTGGAGGTTTGTGATGACGAACTACGATTTAGTTGATTTAGTTGGTTTAGATTATTGATATTATCACGCGTCACACTGAGAAAATTTTTTGATGAAAAAAAGAAGAATATTTCTTGACGGTAGGAATAAACTTCTTGGCAATATACTTTTTGAAAAAAGAAATAAAATATTTAATAAAAATAATAATTGTTTTGTTAAAAGAAACAAAAAATCTTGAATTAAACACAATTTGTTTATATCCATCAGACAACGTTTTGTAACAAACGATAGATGGTATGTGTCAAGAAAAAAACTTCTAAACGTCAACCATTGTTACTCCTTGACACTAACACTATGATGATTGTTATAATAGATAAGCTTCTTGTTTCAAACGTTAGAGGGACAGCAACAAGAAATAAACTGCTAAATTTTTGCTACTAGCTGTTTGATACAAACAGTATGAGGATTTTTATTAAAGACTAACTTTTTGTTTCAATCAATATTATTGTCAAAACAAATCAACTTAGGATAAATTCAAATAATGAAAAGTTTAATAAAATTGTAAATTAATTCTGAAAAAAACAATAAAAGTATTTTTTTCCGTATTTAAATATGAAATGTAGCATGAAAAAAAAAAAAAATATATCTGTGTCTAATAAGCTTTTTAAATAGATGAAAAAAACGTTGTCTTTACTTGAGCGTCGTCGTGGCGCAGCGGTCAAGGTATCCGCATCTCACTCGGGGATCGTGAGTTCGAAGCTGAACTTCGTCGGCCAAAGTGAAAGAATTAACTCCAATCAACAAATAAAAAAAAAAAACATGAAAAAAAATGAATAATAAAAAATAAATAATAAATAATAAATAAAAATAAATTTATTTTTAAATATTTTTTTTTTAAATTAATTTAAGAAATTATTAAACTTTTAATTATTTGAATTAAACTAAAGTTGATTTGTTTCAAACGATATACCTTATATAAGAAGAATCCATTTCTTTATTTCAAAGCCATATTGAGGCATATTTTTAGGAGTTTATTTCTTGCCAAAAGTCATCAATCGTTTGAAACAAAAAGTTAGTCTGTAATAAAAATCCTCATACTGTTTGTATCAAACAGCTAGTAGCAAAAATTTAGCAGTTTATTTCTTGTTGCTGTCCCTCTAACGTTTGAAACAAGAAGCTTATCTATTATAACAATCATCATAGTGTTAGTGTCAAGGAGTAACAATGGTTGACGTTTAGAAGTTTTTTTCTTGACACATACCATCTATCGTTTGTTACAAAACGTTGTCTGATGGATATAAACAAATTTTGTTTAATTCAAGATTTTTTGTTTCTTTTAACAAAACAATTATTATTTTTATTAAATATTTTATTTCTTTTTTTAAAAAGTATTTTGCCAAGAAGTTTATTTCTAAATATCAGAAATAATTTTTTACAGTGCAGTTAATTTTTCTGATCACGATTTTAGTTTTGCTTTTGTATCTGATTATCTTTTGGGGCTATTTACAGATTTAGAATTGATTTACTGGTGGTTTGTGCGAGCAGATTACGATTAAGTTGAGGTAATCTCGATTCTAATTTTTGTTATGAAAATATGCTGATATTGTTCTTTTGATACGTTTTAATTATGTTTTGTATTTTAATTATTGAGATTTTGAATATAAATGTTAGCTTACTGCTTTGCTTAAATTTTGTTTATTAAATTTATTATTCAATTAATTCTCACACAAAACTTTACCCGTCCCTCTCTCCATAACCCACACACTGAGTGACCCTGAGGTTTTCCTCGAAGATTGAGTCTATGGAAGGTTTGTTTGATTGAGTTTCTGGTGTTAATTTTGTCTTTTTAAAATTCCGATTACGACTAAGATTTTGTTTAAGATTACAACTACGTTTAAGATTAAGTTTGAGTTTCCGCTCTGTTACCGTTCAGTTTTCGTTACGTTGCAGTGTTGCAGTTGGATATCCAACAGATTTTATTGTTTTACTTTGATTTGTTTCATTTTCTTGGTTAATATTATTATTATTTTGGTTGAGAAATTATTCTATGGATTTAAAGCTTTGAGACTACGTTTTTGGTTATTATTATTATTATGTTTCTCATTCATTAATTTTTAGTATTAATTTTTGGCCTAAAAATCAGACAAACTAATTATATATTTAATATTTATTTATATTAATTTATAAATAATTATTTAAATATACTAATTCCCATAGCAATAGTCCGAGAAGGTATCTGACACAAAATGTCATGTTACAAACTATTGATATGACTATTGTTTATATATATTCATAGTATGAATAATTATAATAACAATAACTTTCATAATATTATCAATAATAATAATATTAATAATAGTTTCAATAATATTATGAATATATAATTATATCAATGGTATTAATAATATTATTAATATTTGTTTTTGAATATTATTGTTATTATCAACATTATTATGGATATTATTGATATAGTCGATGTTATTATTATAAATATCATATTGATATCATTATTTATATCATTAACATTATCAATATTATTATGATTATTATTATAATTGATTGATTGTTAATACTACTAAAATTGTTACAGATTTAAAAGTTAATAGATCAGTGAGAAAAAAATAGCAGAATCAGATCAATAAAAAAAATTGAAGATCCAGAAGATTTAGATTTTTTAATCATAAAAAAATAAAATTAAAAAAAAAACAAAACAAAATCGTACTTGATTTTTGTTATTTTTTTACTAAAGCATGGGAAAACATCTTTGTTTATGTTTCTTTCTTTCTCACTTATCTACTTGTGAGTCCATCTCCATGATAAAATAACTCGACAGAACGCGAAAGAAGCTCCACTTACGTCGTCCGTAATTTTTATTTTTTTTCAACATTATTTTAGTTGTAAAAAAAAAAAGAAAACAAAATTTACTCTTATGAATTTACTCTTTTCCAGTAGGTGAGAGATAACAAAGCAAGGCACTGACATCTTTTTTTTTTCTTTCGATACGCCTACAGGCAATGCAATGTCTGTTTGTATTTAATCATCAAAATTATTATCCGAATTTATTCAATAATTAGTTGATGGTTCATCATATTTATAAAAAATTTCAGCATTGCCATTTGGAAAAAGATTAGTTATAACTGCATCTCTGATACGGGTGTTTTTTGGTAAATCCATTTTTTCAGGGATAATAGTTTCAAAATCATTAACAATAATATCTGAAGATTTTATAACAGTAAATAGTGGATCTCTTGAATTTTTTACTATATCAATGTATTGTGCTGCAGTCTCTACTGTTTCTTTTTTTTTTCCATACATCCAAAAGTTTCTATCACATGAACAATTCGAGTAACCTCTAACTGGAAATACATGTTTAATTTCAATTTGCAATTTTTTCGATAGTAATAATAGAAAAGAAAATACTAAATAATTTTTGATTTGTCCACCACATGTATCCAAAAATAAATAAATTTTATTGTAATAATCTATTTTCAATTCTCGTTTAATTGCTTCATAAATAAAATTACAAACAGTATTAGAGCCTTTCTTTAGTTGTCCTTCTATAAAAAAAAACATAGCTTCGTTTATCGTCACATTTAAAAATATTTACATTAAAAACATGTAACCAAAGAAGGCTCTCATAGAATTGTTCAGAAAAAGAAATTTTTGGTAGCGGTAAATTTTGGGGAAAGTCAATTTCCATACATAAAACATTTTCTTCTTCCATCATTTTGTTTACTGACTTTTTATCATCAAATAAACAGTATTAAATTAAAAAATACAACAAACTAGAATTTAACACATGCACGGAGTGTAGCACAGTCACTTACATGTAATAACAAGTAACAAAAAAGAGAGAATAAACAAATGAATGTCGCATTTTATATAAAAAAAAAAAATGAAAAGAATTCCAAGAAATGATCGATTGGATAACAAAATAGTATATTATATAACTAGTACGTGAAGTAGGTGATTCTTGCACGATTTTAAAGGTGTCAATACGAGTCACCAGGAGTTGAGAACGAGCCGAAGACGAGTCGAAAACGACCTGGTGACGAGTATGACACTTTCAAAGTCGTGGAGGATCACCTTCTTTAGGTACGAGTTATATACAATATTTTTTGACACGAGGTTTGTAATATGGACACCATTTTGCGCCAATATAGTGCGTAAGGAGATAATTTTACGCACGATTTCTTGTTAAAAAATCGTGCGTAAAAGTATTTCTTTACGCACTATAATTGGTGTGTAATGGCGTCTTTTACAAACGGAGTGTCAAACAATATTTTGAAAGAAACCAAAATTCGTGAATATTAGGAAAATGTAAAAAAAGATATATATGTGTCGTTCTTAGCCAAATCACGAGGTTTGCGGCCTGATTTCGCTCATTTTTTGATATGTTGTTGAAATTGGCCTTAAAAAAAAACCCGTAAATTTTTTTCTTTTTTCTTCAATTTTTGGGGGGACCTTCGAATTTCAAGATATCTGAAAAAGCCCCTTTATTTTTCGCTGGATTTTTGAAGATAGATTCGAGGACGCAAAACAAGTATTTTAAGCTTCACAATAGAGTGGGCGCTCCATGAGAAGTTTTTTTTTCGATTTTTGAAATTTTTTTTCTTAAATTTTTATTTTTTTCCGACACTATTTTAGTTGTAAAAAAAAAATAAGACAAAATTGACTCGGATGGAATTTTCAATTTCTTCTTAGTTTTTCAGAAAAACCGTATAACAGATCAAGAGTAAATAAAAAAAAAACCTTTAACTACAAATAATCAATTTTATTACGGAAAACATATATATTTCCCAATCATAAATAAATATTTCACTAAAAAATATATATGTTTTCTGTCATAAAATTGATTATTTGTAGTTAAAGGTGACTTCAAATGAGTTTTTTAATTTTTTTTTTTACTCCTGAACGGTTATACGGTTTTTCTGAAAAACTAAGAAGAAATTAAAAATTTCATCGGAGTAAATTTCGTCTTATTTTTTCTTTACAACTAAAATAATGTTGAAAAAAAATGAAAATTTAAGAAAAAAAATTTCGAAAATCGAAAAAAAATACTTCTCATGGAGTGCCCACTCTATTTTAAAGCTTAAAATACTTGTTTTGCGTCTTCGAATCTATGATAAAAAATTCAGCAAAAAAAGAGGCTTTTTCGGATATTCTGAAATTCGATGATAGTGCCTCCAAAAATTAGAGAATAAAAAAAAAAAAAATACGGGTTTTTTTAAGGCCAATGTCAACAACATTTAAAAAAATAAATCTCACGTAATTAATAAAAATATAAGCTAAAAAAACGATTTTTAGCAATTTTATGAGAACGAGTATTGAGGCTCTGGCAACAGCGCCTTGGAGCGGGAAAATTTAAACAGCAAATTTAGCATCCATGTTTAGCTTTTACACAGCTGACATACAGTATACACACACATACATTCATGACATAGATATTAATATGGCATCTAGATCAGTGTTGCAAACTGACAGAAAGAGTACTATTGCCGGGGTCATTACGAGAAAATAAAAACTAATTAAAATTGTTTAAATTACAAGAATATGATTTATTATGCAATAACATAGACGAAATAATAAGATTCTCTAGTAAAAAGTATTATTAATTAGCCACAAACGACCGAGAAAGATCATTTTTTTAGTTATTTGGGGTGGGCAACTCAAAAACTATCCATGTAAAAGCATAGGCCGTATATTTAGGACACGCCCCCAAAAATTTTAGTAAGTTATACCTTAAAAATCAAAACTAAAAAAAATCACAAGTAAGAATTTTTTGTAAAAAAAAAAAATAAAAAAAAAAAATACGTATTCAATATTTTTCGCTCCAGAACAATAAAAAAAATATTCCAAGTGAATTCAATTTCTGGACTAAAAATTCACGTGGAACTAGCCATATATTATACTTTTTCGATTGATTTATAAAATAATTTAAAAAATGAAATTGATATTATTTTAGAAACTTGAAAATAAAAAAAATAATATACCTGGGCTTCTGCTTCTGCAATCAAACGATTAACGATTCTACGGATTTTAAGTAGATTAGAAAGTTCATTTGAATCTGATGCATCATATAAAGCTAAAATTGCTTGGCCGTTGGCAGATAACTATGAAGTGTCTCTAATATTAAGTGCAGCAATATAATTCACTTTTTCTATTTCAGAATAACGTCAAAGAACATTTCGTACATTTTTGACATTTTCATTATCTTAGTTGTCATCTCCCTGTAAAATTTAACGAATTTTATAAAGATTTATAAAAAAAAAAACCAAATAAGGAAAAGTCACTATTTTTACATTTTTAAAAAAATAAAATAACAATGGAAGTAACTTTTTGATGACATTTAATTTTATGTAATTAATGAAACGACAATCACATCACAACTTTAATAATTATTGTTGAATACAAAAAAAAGTATTTTATGTCAATAAATTAAAAATGTATCTGTTGTTAATTTTGAAAAAAAAAAGTAAAACAATGATGACAGTTACTGTGTGATTTACATTTTAAAAGAATCCAATTTGATACCAATTAAACATTATTACACTTCAAATAATCATACAAAAAAAAGATTTTTTTTTAAATGCAATAAACCGCAAATAAAAAACTGAAGCAAGACCATACTGGGTCTTTCGATTTTTTTGTTTTTATACTTGCCAACAAAAAAAAATTAAAAACTACAATAACAATAGTAACAAATACTGTGTAATTCATCTTTGAAAATATTCCATTTCATGTCATTTATTGTACTTACCATTTTACAATGAAAAATTAAACATAAAAATTATGAAAACACATTAAAGAAGGAGGATAAAAATAGTAATGCTAGATACACAAAAAACAAGTTTTGACTTGTTGATAGAGATTTATAAACACATCTAACGAAGCGTTGCATCCAAACAGGACAGGACAGTGTATTTAAATGGTTGGGTGGGTATGAGTGTGTATGTATGTGTGTGGATTGACGCGAATAAAACTTGGCACGTGAATAACATACAACTGTGTAACCCTAACCTAAAAATTAAGAACAGTGATTAGACAGACAGTGGTTTGCATAAAAAATAATTATTGCCAATTAAAAAAAAATAAAGTGTTATTCGAATAATGATATTTATTGCTGTTATATTTATATATAGAGTAAAGTTCATTATTTATTTAGAAATTATCATTTTAGCTTTCTTCGAATCATCAAAATAGGTATGAACTTTTTTTGTAGTACATCATAAATTTACAGAACAATCATCATTATTTATAATATTTTTGAATCAAATAGAAAAAATGAAATGCAATAACCAAGAAGTGATATATTTTTAATTAAATTTTGAATATTTTGAATATGGATTATTAGGTCATAAAACGTCAAGATTACGATTGTCATTTGTATTTGAAGCAGATTTAACATTTTTTTGATGATGATGATCAATGACGTGAATTACAACGTTTAGCATTGTTGTCAGTTGGCATTGTTATTGTTCTCGTTGTTATATTATCAATGTCCGGCCAAAAAAAAAATATATCGTTTTCTTATTCCTTAGTTCCTTCGATTAAAATAATTAAAAATTATTAATTAGTAATAAAAAATAAATAAATTTTTTTTTTTTTTTCCATATTCTAAAGAATTATTGTTTGTTTGAAGAAAAAATAATTTAAAAGAAGTAACTGATTTCCTTTTTGTAAGCAGTAACCCAGTGATTGATTCAAATGAATTGTTACTTTTTTCTAGAAGTTTTTATATTATTGAAAGCCACTTTGTCGCTCAAAAAGAGAAGCTATTTTCTCATAATCACGATAATAGTATTTGTATCAAAAATTCATATGGTTCATAAATAGAAGTATTCTTCTTGACACAAACCAATTACGGCATGAAACAAAAAACTATCTGAATAATATAAGCAACTTGTTGTTTCAAACAAGAACTTTATCTTTCTCCTCACGAACAGAGTTTTTCTTAATTCAAACCATTTTTTTTTATTTCAAACAAGTTTTTGCCAAGAAGTTTTCTTCTGATAGAAGAATTTTTTCTCAGTGTATATCACCTTAATTCTCGGGTCAGTCGAAAATTTTCGGATATTTTATTTGTTGAATAAATAAATGAGTAAAGACCACCAAATTAGAACCACAAATTATTTTTGGCGAATAGGTAAAGAACTACATTACCTTAACCTCAATTCGTTAATAGATGATGACGTTACAACAATATTGAGAACTACTTCCCCTTATTGAGTTGAGGGACACGTGACTTAGCAGCGAATCAAGAACATCCCAAATTGACGTCTACTTTTGACGTCAATCTGATGTCGGAAGTCAAAAAATGACCTCAGATGGACGTAAAATTGACATGCAATTTCTACTTAGGTATATTAATATTCTTCACATATGTGAAGACTCCTCGTCTCCTACGTATTGAATTTGTCCCCAAAAAAAATAAAAAAACGTCGTAGGTCATTGACCGATCATTTTACCTTACCTCTTCCTTTAGACTACGAAGAGCAAAAACTATATTACTACACTGAAAAAAAAAAATTCCTATTGCCAAAAAAAAAGCTTCTTGAATAGGAATTTTGTTCTTGAAAAAAAAAGCATTTGAAATATGAAAGTAAAGTTTTGGTGTAAACAAAAAAGTTCTTTGTAGCGAGATAGAAATATTTGATGTCTCCCACGCTGGCATGTCATGTGACGTAGTCAGTGAGGTGTTTTAGCCATGTATATATGTGTGGGTATGAGAGAACTCAGCTCTTCTTGTCGATTGAGACTCCGCTCTTTTCGCTTCTAGTCCGGCCACCAAGCCAAACGGTGTGTCCGAACTATACTTGTAAACTTGTACTTGTGACGTGGCTGTGCCACCTAACAAACCAATGATATATATATATATATAGTTGTGTCTCGTATTTTAATAATTTGCATCGTATTGATATATTCTGTTTTACAAATAAATTACTGTTAAATAATATTAAAAAGTTAAATTGTGTATAAATGTTTAAAATAATTTAAAAGTAAAAGACTAATTTATTTAAATAAATAAGAAGATAAATTTAGCCTCTTACAAATGGCTCCCAACTAGAGGCACAAACCACGCGGTGAGAAAAAAAAGAGTAATATTTTATATAAATTAATAATTATAAAATATTAGTTGTGACCAAATTTTACAAATGGCTCCCAACTAGAGGCACAAACCACGCGGTGAGAAAAAAAAGAGTAATAATTTATATAAATTAATAATTATAAATATTAGTTGTGACCAAAGTTCACAATTGGCTTCCAACTAGCAGCTCAAACCACGAGGTGAGAAAATAAAATAAAAAATAAAAAAAAAAGAAATATAAATATTTGATAAAATAAAGAAATTAATAAAATTGTGAAAATTCAGTGGTGAGTACATATAATTGGCTCAAAATTATTATCTCAATCACGAGAGTGAGAAGAGAAGTATTGATATACAAAGTGATAAAAGTATAAAATACAT
>MKYW01000208.1:68854-114241 GCA_015776835.1 Aphidius ervi
TTTCTAATTATTATTAACAATTATTTAAACAATTTGAAATATAAAATATTGTTAAATTAAAAAAGATTTTATTTTATATTATATTATTTTAGTTATGATTATTGAACCCAAAGCATTGAAATCCCCTTACGAATGGACCGATGAAAGAGAGAACGCGACCCCAATTTATGCGCGATGAAATTTCCCCTCGATTCAAAATAAACGCCCCACTCCGAATTTTCTATCGCGATTTCCTCCCAACCCCTTCTAGTTACGTTAAAACTTTTTAATATTTAAATTTAGGTTTTTTTTTTCTCTAAATTTTTATTTTAACTATTTTTATCTAAACCCAATAACCGCCGCGATATCCCCAAAAAACACCTTATTTATTTTTTTTCAACCCTTTAAAAAATTTTTCAACCCTTTTCATTCCGACCATTCAATTCCCCTATAATTTCCGACACCTATCATATTTTTTTCAAAACCAAAAAAAAAAAACGCAAACCTGGACCTTTATTGCCTGGACTAAAATAAAACTTACAAAGAACAGTAAATAAGGAAACCAAGGATATGTTTGTATTTTTCTTCTAGGCCAGCTTTGCATGAACATTTTACTGATAATATTTCACCATTAATTTTTTTAAATCGACCTTCAATATCATGACATGGTTCTTTTGGATGAGATGTTTGTATACAAGTGGCAAACACATGATACTCATCGCTTGAATCAATTTTTACACCAATACTCATAATATGCTCCGCATATATAATACGTTTTTCTTCAAGGAAATTTCGTAAGGAATTCGTTTTTCGTGCCCATGACAGTATATACTCAATAGTTAATAACATTTTTTTAATAAACAATAAAATTCTATGCTAATGGGATATACTTGACTGCATGTAATTAGTTTTTTTTTTGCTGACTGCTTACAGCGATTGGCCACGCCCACAGTGCGTTTCCCAATATATATGTTCATATATACATGCATATGCAAGTATTTTTTATTTACAAGATTAATATACCTATTACTATTGTTTATATGAAATAATACCCACACGGAAATAAAATATATAATTTATATATAAAATTATATATAATAATTATATATAACAATTATATATACTATTGAGCGAAAACGTGTATATAATTTATATAAAATTTATATATAACGATTATATATAAAAGTTTATATAAAATTATATATATTTTTTATATAAAATTATATATAAATTTTATCACATTCCTCCCCCCCTCCGCCCCTCTCATGAATTGTTTTTATTTAAAAATTTTCTTAAATTTTAATTTAAAAAAACCAAAAACAAGTCTTTCATCAGGATTCAAACCCGGGCCCTTCTGGTTAGGAGACAAGTACTTTACCTCGAAGCCACAAATGTTATGATAAATCTTTGCAAAAATATAAATAAGAATATGACTTCTCTCAATTTTTTTACTTTGTGGTTTTAATACCGATTTTATCTTTTTTTTCATAAAAATATAAACAGAGATGTTAAAATTAAAATTTTATATATTTGAATAAAAGTCAGTAATAGAATTATGATTAAAACAGCTAATAAATACTGTCGAGTAATATAGTCTACTTTGTTGTGCAGCACAACAATTTTTATTCTATTTTCTCAACAATTTTTTTTTTCTTTTCTCTCTGTGTATACATTTATCTATGATTATCTATAATTTTATGAAAACCTTCTATATCCAGGTATAAATAATTAGATAGATGAAATGAGATTGAAAATTCTATTTTCGATAATATTGTATTCCGAATTTTGTTTTTCATTTTGGCAGGTACTGAATTCAAGTGAAACAACAGACTTGATCAACAATTCTGTTGTGAAAATATTAGATCCATCAAAAAAACCATGGTTTATGAAAGGTGGTTTACGTCAACCATCACCTGCACCGAAGGTCGAAACGAAAGAAAGAAAACGGAACCGTCTGTGGCCTGACGATGATTCTGATGATGATAGAATCACGAATCAGGTACGAGAAAACAATATAATTTTAACCATTTCATATAATGAATATAAAAAAATTGATTCTGCTTATAATTACTTGAATAATCTACTTTTAGTTAATGTACGTGCCATCAGATTACAATAAAACGTTCGCTAAACATCATCCAAAGAAGATTATGATTCCGCATGGTATGAATGAGGCAAAAACTGGTAGTGATGTATTCATACAGCTAGGCTGCCCAATCAGCACATGCGTGATTACAAGAGATGATCCAGAAACTGCAGATTTAATACTATTTAAAGACTATGTTACACATGTAGGCCATAGACCACCTAATCAAGTAAGTAAAAATAAAAAATATATCAATCATTGGAATCATAACATTTAATGGATTCAAGTAATGAAGAAGAAAATTGTTACAGGTTTGGGCATTATATTTTCTTGAATGTCCTTATCACACACAGACAGTTAAAAATGCTATTGTCAATTGGACAGCAACATACAGACGAGACAGTGATATCGTTGCACCATATGAAAAATGGCAATACTATGATTCGCATGTTAAACAGTTATCGCAAACCTTTAACTATGCTAGTAATAAAACTAAGAAAGTGGCGTGGTTTGTATCAAACTGTCATCCACGTAATGAACGTATGTTATATGCCAGAGAATTATCAAAATATATTCAAGTTGATATTTATGGTGCTTGTGGCAATTTACACTGTTCAAGAACACATGCGTGCTTTCGAATGTTAGATAATGATTACAAATTTTATCTTGCATTTGAAAATTCAAACTGTCAAGACTATATAACTGAAAAGTTTTTTGTCAATGGGCTTGGGTAAGTTTTTTATGTTTGACCAATATTTTTAGATATTTTGTTAATTCAAATGTAATTCCAGACACAATGTGTTACCAATTGTTATGGGAGCACGTCAACAAGATTATGAAAAAAGTGCACCTTATAGGTCATATATACACGTTGATGAATTTCAATCAGCAAAAGAACTTGCCAGTTGGCTACATCATCTTGATGAAGATGATGATTTATATAACTCATATTTCGAATGGAAAGGAACTGGTGAATTCATAAATACATACTTTTGGTGCAGATTATGTGCAATGATACACGACAACTATCCACCAAAATATTACAATGACATTAACGAATGGTGGCGTGGAGATGGTGTTTGTACATTAAAATCATGGCGAGAAAAATCGAAACAAATGACATAGCGACTAATATTTGATTAAAACAATATTTTAATTCGTAACAGTTAAGATGTTATACTTGGAATCAAATTAACCGTATTCATTATAATTCATTTTGGATTATTGCTCAATTATGTTTGATTATTTATCAATTTGATAAGTTATCTTTGCTGTTGCGATCACCAGCAAGTGTATATTATCAGACTCTAAAACGTTCAGAAAAGTTATGTTGTTTATTATTTTGTTGTTATATTAAAAAATTATGCTAAAAATGTCTGAGTTGCTCTAAAAATTGTAATATTGTCGAGTTCATAACGGTCGTTTTTTAATTATCTTGCATTTTTAGTAGTCTTCGTTGTTGTTCATTTATGACATAAAACATTTGAATATATTTTTCCTTTTATCTTTGAACTTCATATATTTGATGTTGATTAGAAGGATTTTTTATAACCTAGAGATCCTGAGTTCGAATCCGACTACTGAGAGATAAGCACAAGCTGATTGTACTTCTCAGGTTTTTCATAGTTTTCCTGAGCTATAATAGAAATCGAGAACAGTGTTGAATGTAAAAAATTCAACATCCATGACTGTAACAAAAGAAAAAAAAAAAAATAACGAAAAAAGAGTATTTGAACTCCCAAGAAAAGAGAGTTAAAACTATAACAATATCATCTATATAAAATTGATTTTAGAAGAAAATGTTGGTAACGAATTCGTTGTCCATTGAAAATTAGAAATTCAGCGCAAGCCTTTAGGTGTATCATCTGTCAAAGTAAGTATTGAATCCTGAATAAAACAGTTTGAGGTTACACTGTTGGTTAATAAATTTTTTCATTAGATTCGTTCAGGTAATAAATCAACAAAATAGTTTTTAAAAAACTGTTTTCTTTGATAATTTTATTCATAAATTTATTCTTCGGCAACTTTTTTTTTTTATTTTTGTGAGAATAATGAACCATTTTACCGATCAAGCAAAAAAAATGTCCACAGCAAAGAAAGTTTGACGCATGCACGCATCTCTGTTTCTTTAAGAAAAAAATTGAAATAAAATTCGTAATTGTTCAGACATTGATGAACTTTTGAACAAATCATTATAAAATATTTCTATAAAGCATATAAAATAGAAGTGTACCAAAGTGGGTTCTGGAACCATTTGATATTAACCCCCCCNTCACCTTCACCTCTAACCAAACTAGATAATTTTGCCGTAAGTATTAGTATTTTTTGGCTGCTGTAATAATTTATTATCTTTACTAGACCACTGACAAACTTCTTGATGAATACCATGAACAGCTATCTAAATAGAACAATAATTTAATATAAATCTAAGTTAATCCATCAGTTTTTAAATGCTTCAATTTGACGAAAAAATTAATTCACTATAATTGGTTAATTTGAAAGCTTTGGTACATGCATAAATAAATCATCCACGTCATCTGTTTCTGGTAGTGATGGTGGTGGAGCTGGTGGTGGTCTTGGTAGTGCCAATTCTAAAAAAATTTAAAAAAGATTATGGTAATAAATTTTATTATTTAATTTTATCCCATGCAAGAGTACAGACATTTTGATGTAGCAATTATAATTTATCACTTTTTGGTAAACAGGTAAAAAGATCTCAAAATTTTTTTTCACCATCATTATCTTTATTTACATAATTATCAATGTAAAATTCTGATAAATTCATGCAGCATTAAAACACAATTTGATTATTCACAAAAAAAAAATAAGATTAAGAAAATTATCAATTATATATTTATTGAAAAATGTGTGAGAATGGCGAAATAAAAAAAAAGACATTGCTTTTCATTAAAAGCAGACGATAACTGGAGCTTTGGATGCTTGGAGTATTTTCTATTTTCTTTTGACATCAGAAATTACCTTCGGTTATGGCCGTTTTATCATCGTCATCAGATGAAAATACCTTGCTCAGAAGACCTGAATTATCCCCTGATAAAAAATCACAATGATAAATTTTATGAAGAAAAGAAAAAAATTTTGGGAAAGATTGATCAACATCCAGACACTTTAATTTGCATAATTTTACCGAAAAATGGAATGGATGCAGTAAAATTCCATTTAGTTGTTGCTTTTATAATTCCATTGTTTGTTATTGTTGTTACATTTTTTTTAATATACAAAAAAGTCAATTTAAAAAATCAAAATACAACTGAATTGAGTGACGAAGACACTGAAAGTAATCAAACAAATTTATCAATGGTTAAATTAATGTTGATAATATTTATTTGCCATTCAATATGTTGTTTACCATTTCCATTATTAATGATTTTTAGTGATAATTATCAAAAATCAAAATTACTAATTATTTTTCGAAATATTCATTGGACTCATGTATTTATAAATCTAATTATATTTTTTTTATTGGTAATCTTTACCGAGAAGAAAATCGTCGAAAAATGTTTTCATTTGGTAAGAAAAAACCATCTGATAACTAAATGATAATATTAATTATGTAAAAATAAAAATGACATATTTTTATGTATTTTCATTTTCAAAAAGTTTTTATTATTTCATTGTTAAAAAATAATAAAATATTATAAATAAAATTTTAGATTATATAAATATTGTCAACTTTATTTTATATTTTGTGTTAAAAATAAAATTTTTATTTTTTCTTTAAGAGAGTACCTCCATCGATGTTTTCTTACAATTTTCCTAATTTTTGGATATATAAATCTTGAAATTCCCCTGTGCCTAATGATCTTAATTTTGTAATCATAAACAATCTAGTATTAGAGATAATTGAGTCTGAACAGGTGAACTTTTTACGTGGTTTAACATTGCAGGTATAGGATTTTTTTTTTATTTTTTTATATTTTTAGTTCTAACAAAAAAACGGTTCTTACAAATTTGATAAAAAATTAATATGTCAAAATTAATATAATTTAGAAAATTTTAAAATAAAAATTAAATGCTTGAACTTTCTAGAATCAGAGATATTGTTAATTGAAGTTTGCAAAATTTATTAATATTTGACATGAACGTGAGGCTGAGTGGCAATGATGCATCACGCGCAGCTTTACACCTATCATATATATCACACACATTCATACATACATCCTGATAAAAATAAACTTATCTATGGAAATAAATTGAAATTTTTTTAAATCAAATTTTCCTGATATTTCTAAACACATTAATTATTTCAACGAATTTATTTTCAATATTTTTAACCGTTTATTAAAGTCAAATTCGACAGCTGTCACAACAACAATCATCATACATTTGCACACACACAAGTATATATTTAAACGGTCTTGGCTGTGATTGGCTGGGATTGGTACAGTATTAGGCAAAAACTTTAAACTACAATATAGACTTTTTGTTTCAATTATCACTACGCTGTGAACGAAACTTTCTATTCCGATTCTCGCGGAGGTACTCCCTTAAATGCATATACAAAAAGTGATATTAGTTTTGTCATAACTGGTGAGTCATTAGTGATGAAAAAATTTCCAAAGTTTAAAAAAATGAAAATTAATGAAAATAATAATAAGTACATAGAAGAAAACAAGTCGCATGATAAAAAACTGAAAAACTTTAATTTAGTTTCTGTTTTTCTTTAAGTAAAGAAACACACATAATTGGATTTTTTTTAATGAACAAAAAATGGATAATAGTACAAAAAAACTTATGGATCTTTTGGTAGAATTTTAACTCGTTTTGCAACTTTATTTTCTATTGTAATGTCCTGCGGTAAGCGCCGAACTTTTTTTTAATTTTAGATATATTATATTTTATAAAATTATATATTCAGGGTACAATTGGATACCCCTAACTCCATCTTATGGATTATAAGGGTAACATTTAAGGGAGCAAACGCATCCCCAAGCACCCCCGAATATTCCTGACCTACCCTACGGTCAGCTTGTGCTATTGACCCAATATATCGACCAGTTCGCTGGGATCTCTGATCCAGTGACTACTAGCTCTTCCAGCTCTAACTGCTTTCAATATTTGTTTTTAACAGAACGTAGAATAATTTTAGGAGTCACCAGCCGAAAAACTGTGAGTTATATTTATTTAATACTTTGTTGATTTATTTTGCTCAAGTATTTTCAATTATATTTACGTAATATTTGGCTACGTAAATTATTAATTTAAACTCATTAAAATCATATTGGATTTAACTTGTAATAGATTCCGACCGCATGGTCTAAGTTGTCTTGTTCTTTCGATTTAACTTCAAGTATACGTTTTGGTGTTAAATTATTTAATCAAATAAATATTAAATAAAGTAAATTATAGTGGGCTGATTTAAGCATTAATTTGCTCACTAAAAATAATTAATTATTTTAAATATAAAAATCAACGACCTCGTGGTCATAAATTTGGTCTTAACTACGATCTGTAAAATACAGTAAAGCGTTTATGTAATTATTAAATTAAACACAAGTCAAAGTGATCTTCATTATAATTTTTATTGTAAATTCAGTGTTACACAAGTGCGTCAATTATCGTATATATAAACCAACAATATAGTACACATAAAGCTATACCATATTATTCCATAATATTTATATAAAACCATACAATCATGTTATTGGAAATACAATAATTATTGTTATTTATCATTGAGAAGTGAATCAAGGTTGCGTGTACGGTCAAGGTTCACGTCGGTCCCAATATTAACTATCTTTACTCAGCATCAATATTAGTGGTAAAGTTTGTGGCATTTTAATAAATAAATTTACTATTGTGTTTAACATTATATTATTTGTGTCTGACTCCAGTTTTTATAAATTATCGGCATTTATTTTGTGTACTATTTTCGCGTATTTTTCAGGTTCCTTTTACACCTCCTTACACTACGCTAATTATCTCCCAACCTTTCTAATGTTTCTTAGGTGAGCAGGATAAACAGGGTTAATTAATTACATATCAGACAGGGTTATTTTATAGGGCAATATTGGGTTGTCTAATAAATAATCTGGCTACGATATTTCACTATCATTGGAATTATTGGTAGAAGTTTTTGATACATAAAACATATTTAAAAAATTAATAAACAAAAAAATATAATTCAATTTGGAGTGATCTAATATTTCTTTTTTTTTTATCAAATATTGTTAAAATAATTGCATTTATTCGTCACCAGAATTTATGTAAAAATGTAACAACATCATCTATTATGAATTTATGTATTTCGGATTTAATTTCTACTTCAATTAATTTACCGATGACAGCAGTTTTTCATCAATTTAAATACTAGGTAGTTATAATCCAGATGTATGATTAATTTTATAAAATTAAATAAAGACAATATCTTAACATCATTGATTCGTTGCTGTGATAAGTCTGGTGATGTTTTTTGATCTGGATGAAAAGCTCTACGAACTTGTCTAACACTATTTAAAAGCTGCAAGAGTATAAAAATTGTATTGTTTTTTTGGTCTTTAATAGATGTAATTTTCAAATTCCTTATACTTATTCCTTAAATTTGTTCTTAATAATTATCTCCGTGACAAATATGGTACATATAGCACTATCTGACGAAAATAATTATTACAGAAATCTTTACAACTCACTGAGTTGAAAATTATTACCATTCTTACTACCATTTTATCACTATAATTTCTACATAGCCGGCAACCGAAGGTTTAATAAATTACTCAAAATGTAAATACATCAAATTATAAATGCCAAGTTTTCTAATAAAATAGAATTATATTGGCAATATCGACTAATTTATTAGAAATATATCCACACCTAATTATGATATATAATGTATTCCAAATCTGTAGAAATATTCACGACAAGAATTACAATAACAGAATATTATCAACATGCTGATTTTACATTGGAGAAAAATACAAAATCCAGGATAATTATTGAACCAGAAACAAATCTACTCAGAATTGTTATTAATAAAAAAATTGTAAAAACAAAAAATAAATTGCAATTGATTTTTATCTAGCTATAATCCATTCACTGGTTATTTCAAAATCATCAAATTACAAAAATCTAGTAATTTACGAAATTGTAATTCTTGACTTTTTTGATTCGTGTCAATTTGAGGTGGAAAAAATGGCTGCGTGCCGGTACTAAAGGGCTAGATGGGGGCCATTTTCTTTATCACGGGGCCAATAACAGCGCCAAATTTCAACCATTTTTTATTACTAAGGTAGTATAAAATAAAGAGACATTGAATGTATTTAATTTTTTGTCTATTTATTTTTCTTTTCTGATTTTAATTTTATTTAATTTTTCGTTATGTTGTATATATTTATATATGTTTGTGTGGACATGCTTTTGGGGACACCCTCACGGATTCATTTAAAAAGTTTTTTTTGGCTTCTTATTTAGCTAGAATTGTTGATGTGTTATCATCTTTAGGCGCGGGTTGGGTATGGAGTGAAAGGAAAAAAAAATAAAATTTAGACGTCACATCCGTTACCGGATCTGAGCTGAGATCCATTTTCTGTCAATATTATTTTTATTTACATTGCGCCATGGTCAGTCAGCCGTCGGTAATCGTTACCATCAGGCGTTATGTAGTATAAATGAATTTAGATGCGAGTATTTATTTATTTATTTATTCATATATTTATTATTGTATATACCACGGCATTTTTTCAAAAAATGAATTGACGAATAGAAGGACGTTGGTGTTAGCTTGATGAAACTTAGAAAATATAAGAAGCCCTGTAATCTAGAGGTTGAGGCGTTTGCCCGGTAAGCAAAAGACCCGGGTTCGATTCCCGGTGGGGGAACTTCTTTATTTTTTCAAAAAAATATTGACGAATAGAAGGACGTCAGTGTTAGCTTGCTGAAACTTAGAAAAAATAAGAAGCCCCGTGGTCTAGAGGTCAAGGCATTTGCCCGGTAAGCAAAAAACCCGGGTTCGATTCCCGGCGAAGGAACTTCTTTATTTCTTCTAAGATTCTGGTTTTTTTCAAAACGTTTACTTTTACAATTTTTATCAATTGCCATTATATTTGAAATGAAAATTAATTTATTGAAATTTATAAATTAATGTAAATCGAAAAATATAGGTACGCCCGATGTTTACCATAGTTTCAAAGTGAACTTTCCATAAAAGTGTATCCTTGGTTTTCCAGCCATTACTAAATTTTTCCATTTGTGCCCGAAAATAATTGATAAGTGCATCGTTGTTTTTTAATCGAGTCTGAACTGTATGTAGCTCTGTTTGTAATAAATGAGTTGTATCGTTTAAAACAGAAATTGTTTTTTTATTATCACGTTTTAATTAATTAATTTCTTCGTTAATAATTTTGGTATCATCTTTATTTCGAATTTCAAATAATGGGATAGATGGGCTCATTACGTTTTGTTTTTATAACATCTTTATGAAATGATAAATTAATTTGTTCTGTATACATTGCAATTTTTTTTCGCTGTTGTTCCAAAAAAGGAAGCCTCCGTGATACAAAATCACAATTATTTTTTACAATTTTATCTGCTTCATACTTCTGACATATTCTATGTAGACCAGATAATCCTCGGTCTTCTTTAGTAGAATTACCACCACCGCCCAAATCAGCATCAAAGTAACGCAAAGGTAAAATATTCGGTAGAAAATTAAGAAAATCGTCAACATCCATATACGTTGTACGTTGTTAAACGTACGTTTTCGATATGATCATAATATAAACCAGGTGTTTGTATTCTCGATTCAATTATCTTTACAACTACAGAAAAAATCGTAAACACTGTAAGCGCCATGGTGTTGACTTGACCAAGGTCGACGATTGACTAAATCTGTGATTTTAGAACATAGGTATCTAAATAGGTCAAATAATTTACAAGACAATTTTTATATGTTTAAAAAATTATTTTTATTCTTATATCTATGAAATAATTAGTCGTACAACTCACTCAATATCTGCTCGACATATAACACATTTTTTTAAATCAGTTGAACAATTTCCACAAGAAACATAATGTCTACATGGTAAAAATGATATACCTAAATTTTTTTCAACACAAATTTTACATTTAAATTCAATATTTCCATCTATACTGTGGTAATCCGTTGATATATTTTTCATAATGTGTTTAGGCCAATATCCATATGATTTTAGGCGTGACTCATAAGTCAAATATTGTCGAATCTTGGCAGTTTTAACATCAATCTCCGGCTGTGGATCAGGGTACGGTGGAGGTACATAATCAAAAATGCTCAAAAATTCACGATGTTCAAGTCTTGATACGGCAGCTGAATAATATGAATAACGGAATGACGATGAAATTACAGGAGAAATATTTTTTCGATAAGGATAGTAAGTAGGTACAGCCACAGTCTCAGGGTGGATGCCTACAGGGACATTCCCACAAGGTATTCGACGCACAAATCGACAACTTGGTTTATTCCGATGATGTTCAAGCCAAGGATTATCACTTAAAGTGTAATCGTTGATTTTGACCCCACGTTCAAAACAACATACAAAGTTCCCAACTCTTGTATAATAAAATCCAGCAGCAGCCAATTCGAAAATATCTAAAAGATGGGCTAATGGCCACGCTCCAAAACTTTCACATCGATTGTCTTCTACATGATACAACAATCTTTCACCACGTTCAAACCAAGTACGTTTTTCAAGTTGTTCTACCATCACCATACTTGCTGATAAAGTCATTTTTTTAAACTAAATATCTATTCTAAAATTTTCTTTATATATATATTTTTAAAAACTAAGGAGAGGGAATAATTCAAACAAAAAAACAAATATATTTATTTTATTTATTTATTCAATGAAATTTACCTACTGCGTCAGTTGCTGGTACGCCTGCTCCATTTTTATTCACAATTTTAGCACGAATTTTTAACAGTGTATGTGGTAAGTCTATGTATTCCTCACTTGTTCATGGTACATGGAATTTGATTTGTGAATCATCACTCATTGTACTGACAGGATTGTAGTAAGCCCATGTAGAATCGTCAATTGTTGTTTGCGTTGGGGGTATTGTAAATAAATCAAGCTCCAACTTTGTACACTCACACGAATTATTATGTAAAAAAGACAAGTTTATTTAAGAAAAAATATCGTACACGTTACGTTTATTTTTCTTTTTTATTGGTCTTTTTCTTTTATTATTTTTCTTTATATTTTTTCTCTTCTTTTTACCACCACCTTTCTGGATTCTATAACGAGATTTTTGCTTCTTGACTCGTGGACGACCACTACTTTTCTGGTTACGTTTTTTCTTCATCACACTCTTTTGTTCATTGATACCAGATCCTGATATTTTTAATATTCTTTCGACGTTGCTTTTTCTTATGACTGTTGCTACCACCACCATGGTTATTCCACAATGTTTCTAAATTATCTACAGCTTTACGTTTGAGAAGATGATCAGATTCTGTTAGCCGTGTTTCTAATGATTTTTTCAAATCAGATTTATGGGTCAGTACATCATCCAAGACACTAACTCCAGCCTGTCACAGCTCTTCACCAATAGGTCTAGCTACTCTTTGTAATATAGGATATACTGTTCTATACAAGCCTTTGAGGGCGTATTGACGTTGATGGGCTGTTACACCACCACCGACTTGATTATCATAATACTTTGAATACATTGACATAATTAATCAATTTTTTGAAAATGAACCGTCATAGTCAAAAGATCATCCCCAAATAAGACTATGTGGTCATTAGAATCTTTTATAATACATGATATTGTTTGAAAAGACTGTTGAATTACTGGTAAACAATAAGGTTGGAAATTGACATTATAATTTCCACCATACTCATATTCATTACTATCAAAAGGTACAATTCTTAAGACTTGTTTATTTTTATCACTTATAATATATGGTGAACAAATATCACAATAAACATACAATAAGTTTGGTAATGCTCTTAACAAACTGGCTGGTTTTTCACTAACACGTACAACAATATTTTTTGAAAATAATAATTCGCAGTCTATGTAATTAAGGCCTAGAATATCTGTCAATTTTTTTGTTCATGTTTACCACGTGTCTTTAGAATTTTTTCGATTTTAAATACACTGTCTTCAATGTTTTTGTTAACTGGAGACAATTCAGCCTCATAAAACATACCATCAATAACTTCACCAGCTAAATCTGCTAACTCATAAATCGGTTCACCTTGGCGTGATGTAGCTTTCGTTATTTTAAATATTTTGTTCCGGGTCAAACCACAGCTGTCTGTCGGTCCCAAACTGACCAGATTTTAATTTTTTTTATTTTTTAAATAAACTACAATAAGTTGATAAGTTCTAAACATTACTTTGTTTTTTATGGCTAGATCGTGAGATCATACAATTTTAAATAACATGTGACTAACAATTTAATTTTATATTTTTTCTAAAATACTTAAAACGACGATTATTTGATTTATGTACTCTTTTTAATAGTCTCTTTTTAACAAGCTCGAATATTCCCACACATGGCCAACTAATGCATAGTTTTTTTGAGTAAAAAGCACGTAACAAATAAAACCATAAACTCAAATTTCTCTTTGGTAATATTATAACATATTTTTTTAAACATTATTGATAAAACATTATTGATAAAAAACAACTGCACTAACGTATTTCTAATACAGAGAATGATCGTAAAATTGACAATGAAAAAGTAAATTTATAACTATCGAAAATAGGATAAATTCATGAAAACGTCTTGGACTTTCCGGTCGTAAAATCTATATTTTTTTTATTTACACATGGTACTTTTATGCCACCCTTTGGACCACAATCATTATTTCAACTACAACCTATCCTCCACATCCTTTGATAGCCCTGTATCAAGCTCAAGGCCTTACAACCCTTGTGAAATTATCGTGGTATATTTGGATACGTGGTGCGATACATATTTCTTGAGACGATGGAGGGGTATACCCTTTCTCGAATTCGCCTTTCGCAGTACGGTCATTTACTTTATATTCAAATTGATTAACTATTTTTTTATCATCATAACGACTTTCTATATTTTTTCTAACGATTTCTAAATTTTTTATTGTCACTGCAGCAGGTGTCATTTTAATCAATGTGTCAATAGAATTATTGTACCCGTCAACAATTTGTAACCAGAATTATCCTATTTAAAACACTTATCTATATCGGTGGTGTTAATACGATCAATTGAGGGTCCGGATGCAATAACNTTGTTGATAACGCTGAGGCACACTTTTTATTATATTTTCGATGGGATATGGTGAATCCTGTGTACTATCATCGATATCTCTCGGTGTGAATTTTGTATGAGGTCTATCATCATCACCCGAGAAAAACGAATTATATATAGTGATATACTGCCACTTTCTGTGTATAACTGTATATAGTTATATCACAACAAAAAAAAAAAAACAAAGTTTTATTCTACAAAAAAGAGTCAAGTGTTCGAAATTGTCACTATAATTGTAAGTATATTAATTTAGATATGACACTAAAAATTCAAGAAAGAAATATATATTTTTGACGCATGTAATTAAGTCTAAACTATTGAAAAAAAAAAAANCACAATATACAAAAATGACTATTTGTGAGGTGGCATGGCCACATCACCAATACAGCTTTACAAGTATAGTCCTGATCACACCGTTTGGCTTGGTGGCCATACTAGACGCGTAGAGCGAAGAGAAGACAAGAGAGTGTTTCTATCACACATACATATATATACAGGTAAACCACCGCATTGACTACGTCACATGACAGGTCAATGTGGTGGGAGACATCAAATATGCGCGGGAGCATTCTATCTTGCTACGGGTGTATTATTTTTTATATTCTCCTTATTAGTATTTGTGAGGTCTTTTTTGACTTTTCCTTTTCTGGACTTAGTCTTCGCCATGATACTTCAGATTCACCACTAGTAGTTGGTTCCTCACCATCCGGAAATTGCGGACCAAGTCTTTTACTAATTATCCCTTTTGGGCGTTCTGCCAATGGCGTTGAGAACAATCTCAGTCTCTTCTTCGTCTTCATCATCTTCTGAAATGTTAGGTGACTCCCAGAAATTGTCATTACCTACAAAATTACGTGGAGTATTTATACCACGGTGAAACTTTGCAAATTCTTTTTGACCAATAGCATTATGGCTTTTACGATAACGTAAAGCATCATTCAATAAATCTACAATATTTGTATTGGGTATTTTATTGTTGTTTATACTTATGTGACCAGTCTTATCCCATTTGAAACGCTTATCTATATCCGCAGTGTTAATATGATCAATTATTGCTCTAGCTTTTTGTTGATATTCCGGAGGAACACTTTTTATTATATTCTCGACAGGGTACGATGAATCCTGTATACTATCATAGAAATCTTTAGATGTTAATTTTGTATCGGGTCTGTCATCATCACTATTGAAAAATAAAAATCGCCTAAACAGCTCGCGATATTCACTCCATTTTTCTGCATCATTTTTAGAAGAATTTAAAATTTTTGTAAGTTCTTTATCAAGACGCGATGTTGGATCCCCGGGTGTTTGGATACTTGTTAATGCATGATTTTCATTTTCAAGCGATTTGAGTTTATTTATAGAATCGTGAGGCGGGAGGGCCAACTTACGTGTATATTCCATATTTTTATGCCAAATTTTTGAATAAAAGATTCATTATAGGCAAAATCAATAAGGCTAAAATACCAATGCTTTATGATACTTTCCTTTTTAGCCACCCAACTTATTTTTGAAATTAATTGTCTCAAAATTTTCTTATATTTTTTTAGCTTCCTTTTTTCCTTATCTTTTATTGGTATAACCCTTTTCAAATAATTCAAAATGATTCCACAAATACAATGAATAAATTTAGAATCACTGTGTTGAAGTATTGCTCGACGTTGTTTTGGATTAGCATGAACAAGTGATGTTAATAATATTGTGTTTTCCCGATCAAATGGTATTCTCAAAGGCGTACGCTTGGGTGTGGTGTCAGACATTATAGATGTACAACTGAAAAATTCAAAGATGGATCACTATTATTCATATCACGCACTTGTTTTGGGACATACACATAATTTACAGGGTCACTAGGAGAAATACATGTCCGAATACGAATGTTTTGAGGTGTTGACTGATTCAAATCAATTAATAAGTAACCATGTGGCGCTGATGTAGCATCTGAATGAGCTTCTTGAATAAATTTTGTATTCATTGGTGATATTTGTCTAGCAAGATGAGAAATTTGAGTTTGTCACGAAGATTTTTGAAAACAACAATATAATTTGTATTCGAAGAATTTCCCTATGAAATTTTCCCCCATGAAATAAATATTGTGATAATAATAATACACTTTAATTGCGGTGATGTGACCCCTTGGTAAATATATCTAATACAGATGAACCACTACTACTTTCACGCATTAAATCACCCATTATGATTAACTTTTTTTTTTTAATATCATTAAAATCTTTCATGTCTGGTAAGCCTTCTTGAAATTCAACATTTTTATATTCAGTATACACAGGTTGCCATTCGGCGTAATATAGAATAATACGGTCAAATTCAGTATCACATAATCCCGATAATTCTTTTAAAAAACGTTTAGTCCAAACACTTTTACCAGCTCCTGACGGCCCTGAAATAATAATTTTAAATGGATGTGTCATTTGCCAAGCCATGATGATAACTGAAAAAAATTTGGTAGGGTGTATATTCAATAAAAACATAAAACATTTTATTTTTTTATTCAAGATTTATTCATATAACATATTTAGCACGTTTATTTACAGTATTATTACATTTATTATACTCAGTCGTTAAGTCCCTAGGTCTTTTTTTACTGGTATTATACGGACTAGTATTATACTCAGTAGTTAAGCCCCCGTGTCTTTTTTTACCGCTATTATACATAGTATTATAACCATACGGTAATGTATTATTCATGTTAGCCGTAAATTTCCGTTTCGGCCCGGTAACACGTACAATTTTCGATTCTTTTATTGTATGTACATCATGTTCTTTAGTTCTACGTATTGAGTCACAAGTTACAATAATTTTGTCGTTTTCACCATCAGTTAAAGTCTTAATACTATCATAATTGACTAATTTTTGAGCATTAACGTCAAGTCGTACACCTTTTAATTTACATACTTTACTTATTGTACCATCAGGTTTTTCAGCAATATAATGTGAGCTTGGGATTTTGGTTTTTTATTTTAAATTAAAAAAGCCCCAAACTTACGTATTTAAATATATAAATTATGATGTTAATTATTAGGATAAAATGTAAATTATGAATGTCTTGAAATTGTCCTGAAAAAATGTTAGGGCTCAAGAAAAGATATGATGCAAAATTTATATATATTTTAAAATGTTAAATTAATTGATATTTATTGAAAGATATTCCCTACTCATTCACACAATCACACACATACCAATAATTACAACTTTGATGATTGCTGAAGTTCTTGACGACGGCTGGTTGACCTTGATGATGATGATTTTGGTGGCCTTGGATATTTGGCTGATCAGGACAAATAGATGTACAAATTGATGTTGATATTTTGGCCAATAATTGCAATGATTAATGTCGTTTTATTTCCAATATTGATTGATGATGATTCAAATAATACTCTGGTGTAATGGCGGCGTGGTTTAGCAAAAGGACGCCGTCCAGATCCACGTCATCATATACCCAGTTACCAGATTAATCAGCTTGTTAGAAGTGCTTTTATATGCACAATGTATATTCAATTTAAAATGCAACTTTGGAAATTATTTATGATAATGAGATTAATTGTTGCTTGCAACAATTAATTTATGGAAAATCACAATTTGATTTTATTGAGTAACAAATTATACTTGGTTTTATTGAGTTGGCATAGCCAAAATTATATTTGTAACTATGTTGCTTGCCGGCAAAGGCCCAAGTGACGAAGTCACACTCTCCGTCAACCCAACTCTCTCCGTGACTCTCTCTCTCCATACTGCTCCTTCCACTACACAAGTCTCTCCGTCTCTCCGTCATCATCATATCTCACACATACAAACACTTAAAATAGGTGGCGCACCATCATACAAGACCATCTCGCTACAATAACTATAAAATTTAGGGCCCCCAGAAATAAAAGTTTTTATATAACCACCATCAAGCTCATCAGTGAGATCACCTAAATGATTACCTAATGGAAGTTTATCATTTTCATTTTCAGAAATAAAAACTATAGAGTCAGTATCAACATACAATACTCGTGAGTGAATTTTATTAAGATATTTGTATAATTCTTAGTGCACATGCGCAGTTGTGAATGAACCTAGAACTGGATTAGTTGAGCTATCAGTTCTATCACAACTTTCAACATATTTCCAATTGACAAATAGTGTTTCATCATCGATAATGGTAATGCAAGAAACTTTGATATCGGCATTTTCAATAATTTTATTAAAATCTTGAATATTTTGAATAATACTGTACATATCCGAAATATTATCCATAGCTAGTCTACCCCGAAGTGAATTTAAATTATTTATACTAACTTGACGTAAGGCAGGATTTTTTTTAAATTTTCGTAGGATCTAAATCAATTCCTTCTACTTTACTATAATTATCTATAGATGCTTGTTTTGATGCGTCATCAACACACTCTACAGGCCAACCGCTAGCTTCTTGTTTTTTTTTTTTAATTTATTTATGTAACTTGTAAATAGACCACTAGTTTCTGGGTCATATTGAGTTGTTTTATCCCAATGCCATATTTCTTTTATTTGTAAAATTTTATACCCTTTCTCAATCGCTACTTTCAACTCCTCAGATACCCAAGTACCAATAAGTGCTCGTTCTGATTCATTATAAGTACAATTTTCTTGATTTAAAGTTAATGTACATGCGTTAGAAAGTGGAAAAAATAATTTTTCATGACATCCCATCGGTAATACTGGTATATATAAATCAACCGGTGGCAAAACTCGACATTTAATTAATCCTATCACATTACTTATGTCACTATCTGGACAGAGCTCACGTATATCATCCAGAACAAAAACTTTAGGGTGTCCTAGAGGAAGAATATTTTTCTCAAGAACCGACGGATAGAGTGACGTGACGTCATCATAGTATATCTTTTAAGAACCAGTAACAGTATGTGAGACACAAAAATTTTTAGTCCACCCACCAAATAAAGCATCACGAGGCAATATTGCTTCTTTATGAAAATTTTTATCAATTGTTTTTAAAAAATTCTTCAAATCTAGGTTGTTAGTCTGGTCAAAATCTTTTCAACTTGGGGAATTTTTAAGTTTTTTAAAACAAAAAATATAGGGGTATGTAATCGGGGCTCCCGAATCGAATGGTTGGGTTTATAATTTGATAGGGCCAAGGGAAAGGGTTAAAAAAAAATAATTAAACATAAAACAATCAATTACGCGTTTCCCGTTAAACTTAGAGTAAAATGTTTCAAGTAAAAGTTGTAGATAATAAGCTTTTAGGGGGTGTAGTTTCTATAAGTTTTTTTTTTTTAACCAACCGTTTAGGCGTAATTAATTTTCAAAGATTATGATTTTTTATTAACTCGTTACCCCTCACGTGTCCCCACTCAAAACTCCCATGCGCGAGAGCGATAGATATATAAAAAAAAGAGATAGTGTTATTTCGACCCGACGCTACCCGACTGTACCCGACTCGACGCACATACACACACGCAACTATTGTATTTACGCGCACTGTGATAGTATTAGTGATATACACTTTTAAATTCGATTTCAGGCAATTTTCTTAATTCTCGTGTTGTCGGCCCGAAATAACAACAAACAGGAATTGTTAATAAAAAAAAAATCTTAACAAATGGCCCCAATATTCAAAAATGCATCGATTTAAAAAATTTTTTTTTCATCGTGTTAATGATTACATGCACTATCGTATGCTCATAATAATATTGTCATTTCTATTTTCTCATGACACGTAATTATTTTTGAGATAAAAGGGGTGGTTTTTTCGCGAAAATGCCCTAACACGAAATTGATCTACTATAATCAAAGAAAATTTTCCTGTTTTTATTTTTTTTTTCCGTCGATTATTTAACAAATTATTCGTGATTTCTCCGGCGAAAATATTTTTAATTTAATTCTTTTCGCGACGCGTAATTATTTTTAGTGGAAAAGGAGTGGTTTTTTCGCAAAAGTGTCCCAAAGCAAAATTAATCTACTACAATCAAAGAAAATTTTCCCGTTCTTATTTTATTTTTCCGTCAATTATTTAACAAATTATTCGTGATTTCTCCGGCGTAAATATTTTTTTTTTAAATTCTTTTCACGACGCGTAATTATTTTTGAGATAAAAGGGGTGGTTTTTTCGCGAAAATGCCCTGAGACGAAATTAATCTACTACAATCAAAGAAAATTTCCCCGTTCTTATTTTATTTTTCCGTCAATTATTTAACAAATTATTCGCGATTTCTCCGGCGAAAAGAATTTTTTTTCAAATTCTTTTTACGACGCGTAATTATTTTTGAGATAAAAGGAGTGGTTTTTTCGCGAAAATGCCCTGAGACGAAATTGATCTACTATTATCAAAGAAAATTTTCCTGTTTTTATTTTTTTTTTCCGTCGATTATTTAACAAATTATTCGTGATTACTCCGGCAAAAATATTTTTTTTTTATTCTTTTTGCGATGCCTAATTATTTTTGAGATAAAAGGGGTGGTTGTTTCGCGAAAAAAAAAATTGTAATATATAGTGGACAACATGTAGATTATTATGGACTAAATGAATTTTTGTGTCTTGACCGATAAATAATAAATATTCGCATAAACAAATAAAATTCTTTAAATGAACGGGTTTTTTTTTTTTTTATGTTTATGTAGATATCTATTGTCAATAATGTAAGACACGAAAATTTTTTTCTTTTATAATTATCTACAATTGTCTACTATAAATTACGATTTTTTTTTTACGAAATAACCACCCCTTTTATTTCAAAAATAATTAGGCATCGCAAAAAGAATAAAAAAAAAAATATTTTCGCCGGAGAAATCACAAATAATTTGTTAAATAATTGACGGAAAAATAAAATAATAACGGGGAAATTTTTTTTGATTGTAGTAGATTAATTTCGTCTCGGGGCATTTTCGCGAAAAAACCACCCCTTTTATCTCAAAAATAATTACGCGTCGTGAAAAGAATTTAAAAAAAAATTCTTCTTGCCGGAGAAATCACGAATAATTTGTTAAATAATCGACGGAAAAAAAAAATAAAAACTGGAAAATTTTCTTCGATAATAGTAGATCAATTTCGTTTGAGGGCATTTTCGCGAAAAAATCAATCCTTTTATCTCAAAAATAATTACGCGTCGTGAAAAGAATTTAAAAAAAAATTCTTCTTGCCGGAGAAATCACGAATAATTTGTTAAATAATCGACGGAAAAAAAAAATAAAAACTGGAAAATTTTCTTCGATAATAGTAGATCAATTTCGTTTGAGGGCATTTTCGCGAAAAAATCAATCCTTTTATCTCAAAAATAATTACGCGTCGTGAAAAGAATTTAAAAAAAAATTCTTTACGCCGGAGAAATCACGAATAATTTGTTGAATAATTGACGGAAAAATAAAATAAGAACGGAAAAATTTTCTTTGATTGTAGCAGATTAATTTTGCTTTGGGGCACTTTTGCGAAAAAACCACTCCTTTTCCACTAAAAATAATTACGCGTCGCGATAAGAAATAAATTAAAAATATTTTCGCCGGAGAAATCACGAATAATTTGTTAAATAATCGACGGAAAAATAAAATAATAACGGAAAAATTTTCTTTGATTGTAGTAGATTAATTTTGCTTTAAGACACTTTTGCGAAAAAACCACTCCTTTTCCACTAAAAATAATTACGCGTCGCGAAAAGAATTAAATTAAAAATATTTTCGCCGAAGAATTAACGAATAATTTGTTAAATAATCGACGGAAAAAAAAAATAAAAACTGGAAATTTTTCTTCGATAATAGTAGATCAATTTCGTTTGAGGGCATTTTCGCGAAAAAATCACTCCTTTTATCTCAAAAATAATTACGCGTCGTGAAAAGAATTTAAAAAAAAATTCTTTACGCCGGAGAAATCACGAATAATTTGTTAAATAATTGACGGAAAAATAAAATAAGAACGGGAAAATTTTCTTTGATTGTAGTAGATTAATTTTGCTTTGGGACACTTTTGCGAAAAAATCACTCCTTTTCCACTAAAAATAATTACGCGTCGCGAAAAGAATTAAATTAAAAATATTTTCGCCGGAGAAATCACGAATAATTTGTTAAGTAATCGACGGAAAAAAAAAATAAAAACAGGAAAATTTTCTTTGATTATAGTAGATCAATTTCGTGTTAGGGCATTTTCGCGAAAAAACCACCCCTTTTATCTCAAAAATAATTACGTGTCATGAGAAAATAGAAATGACAATATTATTATGAGCATACGATAGTGCATGTAATCATTAACACGATGAAAAAAAAATTTTTTAAATCGATGCATTTTTGAATATTGGGGCCATTTGTTAAGATTTTTTTTTTATTAACAATTCCTGTTTGTTGTTATTTCGGGCCGACAACACGAGAATTAAGAAAATTGCCTGAAATCGAATTTAAAAGTGTATATCACTAATACTATCACAGTGTGCGTAAATACAATAGTTGCGTGTGTGTATGTGCGTCGAGTCGGGTACAGTCGGGTAGCGTCGGGTCGAAAAAACACTATCTCTTTTTTTTATATATCTATCGCTCTCGCGCATGGGAGTTTTGAGTGGGGACACGTGAGGGGTAACGAGTTAATAAAAAATCATAATCTTTAAAAATTAATTACGCCTAAACGGTTGGTTAAAAAAAAAAAACTTATAGAAACTACACCCCCTAAAAGCTTATTATCTACAACTTTTACTTGAAACATTTTACTCTAAGTTTAACGGGAAACGCGTAATTGATTGTTTTATGTTTAATTATTTTTTTTTAACCCTTTCCCTTGGCCCTATCAAATTATAAACCCAACCATTCGATTCGCGAGCCCCGATTACATACCCCTATATTTTTTGTTTTAAAAAACTTAAAAATTCCCCAAGTTGAAAAGATTTTGACCAGACTATGTTTTGACACATTCTTTTAAAATCACATTCCCAAATAATAATCAATTCATAACCTTCTTTTTTAAAATATGCATTTATGTACTCTGTATTCTCACGCCTCGTTCTAGGCGTTGTATTTTCTCCTAAATCCGCATCCACATCTTTAATCAATCAAAAAATTCACACTCCGCACTGTCATCAATGTCAACTTCAGCATCATCTAAAACACGCGCCGTTTTTCTACCAACAACTTGAAAAAAGATAACAAAAAATATGGTGGGTAACGAATTCTATTTTTTTTTTATTCTTAAAACCTGAAAAATTTTTTTAAAATAACAAATATATCTGTAAAAAAATACAAAGGGAAAAAGGTATACAAAATTTTTATTTATTTATTTATCTATTTTTCGATACAATAATACCTGTAAAAAAAAAGACATAAAAACAATTTATTTATTTATTTATTTTCATATGTCTTTATTACAATCTAGCAATTGAGCACATCGCTCACAATGCCCTAATTCATTTACAATCGGTTCTACATCGCAAAAATCACATTCTACTTTACTTCATTTATTTTTGAGTTCTTGTATTTCGTTTTGCAAACAAGCTATTTTTTCTGATATTGCCTGTTCACGTTTTTGGTGAATCAAGTTTGGAATTTCTGTAGGTGTCGGTTGCGGGAATTGTGGTTGTTCACCCATCTTCCAATATTCAACACAGCCTTTACAAAATTGATGGTATGGTGTGGCTGCTTTATTTGGGCATTGATAACCCGCGCAGTCAACGCAAAAATCTGTAGTATCTACAGGATCATTTTTAAGTTTCTCTGCAAGTGGCTTTGAAGGCCCTGCTTCAGACCGATATTGATTTTCTTTGTCATACCAGTCGGCAACATTATTTTCGTTCATAATGGGGTGGGGGGGGGGNTTCCCTGATGACGAAGACGAACCCGATGAAGATGATGATGATGATGATAACGAACCTAATGATGAGCCGGATGATGAAGATGACGATGATGAAGATGAGCTGGATGATGACGAAGACGTTGACGCTTGGCTCAATATAACCACTTCATCTAGCATACAAAAAAAATATTATTAATGATATTATATTCTAAAAAATTTTTATTAATTTATTTTATAAAATATTTACCTTCTTCATCGTCATCATCTACTGTTATTATTTTTTGCCCGTGTTTCCCGGACTTATGCATTGCAGGTGGTGATACTGGCCTCTGTTTCTCATTTTTATCTTTATTTCCCTCTATAAGAAAAAATAATATTTTATTATTATTATTATTATTAAATTTTTTTTTTATTTATTTTATAAAATATGTACCTGCTTGATTTTCAGCCATCGTAATTATTTTTCCACCAAATTTTATGGGCTCACTGACTAATTCAGGACTATGTTTTTCTCCGTTTTGATCGTTATCCACCTCTGTAAAAAATAATATCAGTTTTATTATTATTATTATTATTATTACTATTATTATTATTATTATTTTTACTACAAATATTTACCTTTTTGTTTTTTAGTTATTTTTCGAGAATTCATGGTAATACGTTTAATTGGTGGTAATATTTTTACAGAGGTAATTGCAGGTTTTTTAATTTCTATATACATTCTTTCTTCAAAACCATTTTGTTCTAGATCTGTAACATAAAAATTATCATTATTATTATTTTATAACATTCTATAACGCGTGAAAATCTTATAAACAAAAAATATATTTTACCTTCGAAAACCTTAAGCAAGTCCTCATCAATCGGTTCATTTTCTTCTTCTAACTGTGCATTTGCAAACATAGTTGCGGCTGTTTCAAACATTTTATTGACTAATGTCACATCTGTCAGTTTTTCATTTTCGACTAATGGGCCATCTACAGGTGTTTCGTTATCATTTTCCAGTACAGTCTCATCAACTGGAATTTCATTATTTATCACAGTAAAATCTGTGAGTACAGTTTCGTCAACCGGTATTTCAATGTCTATAAAAACAAGAGAAAATTCATTTTATTTATTTGTCAAAAATTTATATGTTAAAAAGTATTAAAAATTTATTTATTGAAAATTTATTTGCTAAGAAAAGTATTGAAAATTTATTTATTGCAAATTTATTTGTTAAAAAAAAGTATTAAAAATTTTTTTATTGAAAATTTATTTGTTAAAAAAAAGTATTGAAAATTTATTTTATTTATTTATAAAAAATTTACTTTATTTATTTACTGGAAATTTACTTGTTAAAAAAAAAAAGTATTAAAAATTTATTTATTGAAAATTTATTTGTCAAGAAAAGTATCAAAAATTTATTTTATTTATTTGTTAAGAAAAAAGTGTCATTGAAAATTTATTTACCTAAAAACATTTTATCATCATCGCCGGGCTTTTCAAAATCCTTAACCACATCTTCTTTACACTGTATAAAACTTTTTTTAGGTGCTACCCTTTTTTCACTTCTTAGAATGTATTTATCATAAACTCGTTGTTTAATATTTTCAAACTGTGTTTCTAATTCGGGATATTTTTTTATATCTCGTATATCTGTCGGATTACCGAGTAATTTATTGCGGATAAAATCATCAAGTTCTCTATCTTTTTCGGGGAAATCTTTAAATAATCCTGGGACCCAATGGCTGCGGGCAATTACTGTACTTTCCAAATTTTTTAACTCACTCAACAGTTTTGGGTGTTTATACATTTCGTGTCCCCATTTTTTTTTCTCTGCTATCTTCTACCTTTTTTTTTTTACACGCATAGTCAATTTCCTTGACTTCAAGAACGCATTTCATTTTTTGTTTTATTAGTGAAGATGTGACTGAGTACCCCCGAAAAACACAACTGACACTTGTCGTGAAAATTTTCGGGGATGATAGTCAAGATCATGTTAGTGAGTTTCATTTTCCCACCTCTATAAATACTAATAGGCTCATTTTTGCTAAGATGTTGCCAATAGAAAATCAGAAAATCCAAAACCAGCAAAAAAAAAAAAACAGGTGTAACTTAAAATTTGTAGGAATTTGTCGGTAAAACTTACTTAAATACAAAAAATAACTTACTGTTTTTATGACTCTTTTCCACGTACAAAAATCTGGAAATACCCTCCGCAAGTCAATCGTAAAATAAAATAATGAACAGCAGGAACATTTTAAAATTTTAGAAAAAGTCTATCGAAAAAAAATTAACCCTTGGCTAGGAAATCTGAAAAACATGCGAGTCGTAAAAATAAAATAACAAAGGAAACATTTTAAACTTAAAAAAAAAATTTGTGAAAATCAGTTCATAAAAAAAATCCTATGCAACATCTCAAAATAAAAACTTACCTTTTTTAAAGGGAAATCTGAAAAACATGCGAGTCGTAAAAATAAAATAACAAAAGAAACATTTTAAACTTCAGAAAAATTTATGTCGTTCGTAAACTAAATTAACAGCGGGATGATTTTTTCTATTCTACAGACGGACTCTAATACGATTTGAAAATGAAACTAAAAACTAAACTGAAAAAACTATATTAAAAAAAACTCCTTTATTCTATACTTTCATTTTCCGAAAACTATACTAAAACTAAACTGAAAAACTATATTAAAAAAAACTACTTTTATCTATAGTTTCTTAAAACTCTATTCTTTTTTTCCCTACTATAAAACTAAACACCTGTATTTCAAAACTAAACCGAAAAAACTATACGAAAAAAACTCAACCGGAAACTCTATACGAAAAAAACTTTACACCTGTACGATTTTTCTTACTCTATTCCTATACTACGCTTGCCTATGCTCTATATGTACTTTACCGTTGCCCCATGACGTCACCCATGCATTTTTTCTACGCGCCCTCACGATCTCATGCAACCTATTTCTATACTATACAACCCCATGCAACCTATTCCTATACCATACAATCCCATGCAACCTATACTATATACACTCACACACATACCTCTCACTCACTCCTATGCTATTTTATTTTTACCCTACACGGGCCCATACACAATGTACTATGGGCCCATGCACAACACACACGTGAGGGGGGAGGGGGGAGCCGCATTCCTGAGGGTGCCCAGAAGAACCACCTTCTACTCACATTCATACCAATAACACAGAATAACAACAATTGAACCCAACGACCGGAAATACAAACCAAAATAATCAAATAACGTATCGATAATTAGCCTAGAGTGAAGCTAGAATCGCTCAGTGGATCGGTTGTGGTAGAAGGGCTGAGTAAAGTTACAAGAAAAATTATAATAGTCAAATTAAATAATTAACAAAAACACCATATTATTTTTATACTCAAAAATACAAAACGTAGTCTCAATAATTCCAAAACGTAGTCTCAAAACGTACAACAAAACTTACTCGCGACCTTGAATTTTAATTAATTAAATAAAACAAAGGAGACCGCGAATCTCATAATTTTAACTAAACTAAATAATCAAAGAAAATGTATGCTTGGCATTGTCCAGTGATTTTCCACAGACAACGCCCCAAAACTAACCTACAAAATCCACGTGTCCGCTGAGTCTCTAGCTAGACACATGAGTACCCTAACTTACGTAGAACCAAGAAGCTGATCACGAGACGTGTGGATCCACCAACATCCCACAGCCAAGAGAGTTAGACCACCTCAAGATATTTCGGAGCAGCCTGGATCTACCACAGCTGTCCCCACTCGAAGCTATCCCTTCTCTCTTGACGAAAAGGGGGAAAAATAATTTGACAAAAATAAAATACTATACTAGAATATATCAATGTTGTCGCTCGTTGGAGAATCGAAATCTCTAACTATGAATCCGCCTTTAAGGTAGCGAAATATCGCCACAGTATTTATTTATTCATTTATTTATTATTATATATATACAACGGCATAAATATATATACATCAATACAAGTATTTTATTTGTATCTATTAGTTATGCTTGCATTTGTTATAGGCGGAGTAAAGTTTATATTGTATATATCAAGAGGCACGGTAGTGCCTCGCGTCAAGTATGAGAAAAAAAAAAAAAGTGGGAGAAACAAGATTAACTACCGTGCCTATATATTATCAGCATAAAGCTAACCCTAACCCTCCAATTCCTTGGGAAATTATTTTAAAATATGATTGATCAGATAAATATATTATGTCTTCTGATCATTTTATTAAATCAGAAATTGCGTTTTTTCTTGAATTTCTTTAAAAAGTTAGGGCACTCTGACAAACTTTATAAAACGAAATTTTATATCAAAGCATTATGGCTGCCAAGTCCAGAGCAATTCGACAACCTTATAAAATAAAAATTGAGCAATAATAGTAGAATGGTGTGAAAGAACCTTTATTTATATCAATACAGTATTCAATATCGCATCGTTGGTGCTACAGTAGGCACGCGGCCATTTTCCCCACTTATATTTGTTCCGAATTACAAATGTCGCGAATTGTAAATTTGTAAAAATCGAAGTTTATACAATTCGAGCGCTTTGACATTTATTCTAATACAGTTTCGAGCACTTCAAATGTCAATAAAAATCCATTTTTTTAAAATTGTATCTCTATTAATTAATGATTCTAAATATTTTTTTTTCTAGTTATTTAATAATCGTTGATTTAACAATTCGATATAATCAAAACTCTATACATTTATAATTTTCTCTTATTGAAATTCTTAACGTAAACATTTCTATGGCTTTACATTACCGATATATTGTAATTCATTATATATATATTTATACCATTCTAAAATTCGATGTTTTATAATTTTGTGTAATTGCAAATCTATACATTTCAGATTCGAACATTTTGCACTTCGATCATTTTTCTATACTCCGGCATGTCGGTAATGTAACTATCGTAGGGCTTATATGGTAACTAAAATGATAATATTTTTGAACTTAGTGGGACATGTTGGAATCTGTAATAATTTTACGCGCTAGATAGCGCTATGTATACTATATAATTGAAATACAATTAATTCATTTAAATTCAACATAAAAAATGAATTAAACAATGATTAAACAAAAAAGAATATTTTAGCAATTTTATTCAAGTTTTCATTAACGTTTATTTTTTCATTTTTATAAATAGTATTTATTAATGCTGTCTCTTCTTTAAATATAAAAATATCATATATTTCACCAATAATAAGTTTGCACTAGTGGATTTAGCTTACTTCAACTCGTGTAAAAGCAATTATTGTATTTGTACAAGAACATCGTAGAGGCGTATTATCTCTTTCACACAAAACTCTAATTTTTTCAATACAATTTAAGCATGACCCTGGTAGAAATATTTCTCCAACTTTTTCCAACTTTCTCCGCCTTTTTTCCAACTTTCTCCACCTTTTTACGAAAATGACCCATGGTTGGAGAAAAGTTGGAAAGAAGTTGGAAAAAAGTTGGAGTAAATTTTTGGTTGAAGAAAGGTTGGAAAAAAGTTGGAAAAAAGTTGGAGTAAATTTCAAGTTGGAGAAATGGCGGAAAAAAGTTGGAGAAAAGTCGGAAAAAAGTTGGAAAAAAGTTGGAGTAAATTTTTGGTTGGAGAAAGGTTGGAGAAATTTGTCCGCCATTTCTCCAACCATGGGTCATTTTCGTAAAGAGGTGGAGAAATGGCGGAGAAAAGTTGGAAAAAAGTTGGAAAAAAGTCGGAGAAATATTTCTACCAGGGGAATACCAATGATGACAAGGTACTGTGATATAATCAGCAATTTCTTGATAACACTTACGACATAAAGAATCTGCTAAATTGTCAACTAAAAAAAAATATTAAACAGAATGTATAATTGGACATAACAAAAAATCTTTGTTGGGAAAAATCATGAAACTTTTTTTTGAATACTCACACAACAAAACTCCTCTGTCATCACTGTAAGTGTGTGGTATTATTGGAAGCCAACCAACATCTGGTCCTATTTCAATTACATGAACTTGTTCTACAGGAGGTAATGTATCCATAACAGTTATTATTGTAATGATTATTATGCAGTTTTTTTTAATAAGATTGCAATGATACATTAATAATAAATTTGAAAGAGTCTACTTACTAATATTGTGTTTTGGTGCATATGAAAAATAATCAACACTGGGAATGTCTTTAATTATCATATACTTGTTTCCAAGTCCACGTAAAAAATGATTAGCACATGATAAAAACTTTGGAATATCTAAAATATGTTCTTCATATAATTGCCATGCTCTCCTGAGAACATTTTCCTGATCACGGTAACGACGTTCAGGAGGACGTCTAACTGTTAATGATGAGTGAAGAGCTGTCAATTCACTATGTGTAATTGCTACGAGTTTTACTAATCCACCTGATAATAAAGTAAAAATATTCATTTTTATTCAATAAGATGTTAATTGAAAAAAAATATCATGTATATTATTGGAAAAAATTAACAAAAAATATATTTTAATCAAATTACTAGTGAACTCCCAAATTAAAGAATGAGAACCAAGTTTTTCTCGCAAATGACGATGATAGGATTCGATTGGGTTATTTGTACGACGAGTTATTCCATGAACACTAAACTTGTGTACGCCAATATTATTGATCCATGTATTTCTAATGTATGCAATGAAAGTAGAAAAAAAAATCGTTTGATTGGGTGTAGCATGTGCTACAATCCAATCTAAAACTCGAACAATATCATTTGGTGGAAATAAAGGTAGGGCCATCAATTTTCTATTGAATATTTTTCCCTGGTTCCAAGAGAGCAATGCTTTCATTTTTTTTGGTCCTATTATTTTTTTAAGATTTTTTAGCAAATTCTGTAATAAAAAAAAATATCTAGATCATTGTAAATAATTAATAATTTTTATGATGAATAATCTGAGTAAAATTTAAAGAATAAAAATCATTCAGTTAATTTAATAAAACTTACGTAGAGATAATGAAAATAACAATAAATAAGAGTAGCATTATTAAATACTGATTGTATAGCATTTGATATGGCTTGTTCATAATCCGTGTGAAACACTTGATGTTCCATGTGTTGTGTCCACGTTAAAAATTGTTGAAAAACTAATTTGTATGCCTCTTCAGTTTTTCGAGGCATCAAAGCCCAGAAAATTGGTTCAAACTAAAAACAATATTATTATTTATTCATTAAAAGAAAATTATTATAATAGTAAATTACTTACTGTATCACCAATCAGAGCCATAATTGTAAGGAACTGGAGTTTGCCTAGATATTTAGGACAAACGTTGTAAGTTGCATCAACGCAAAACTCATTGGATTGAATGGTGGACAATAAATCAACATTTGCAATATTAATAATGGTGAATGTTTTTCCTTCAGCATCTGTAAATTCTGTTGACTTGGAGGTAAGTTGTCCTCCTTCGTATTGAAGAAGATGCTTCCACTCTTCAGAATTCAGTACTGCTCCATATTCTTCCAGTGATTTAGGACGTTTAGGGCATACTTTAGCTCTCCATCGACGCATGCTACGATCAACATGAACAAATGGTATTTTTGATGCAGCAGTGGGATGCCTGTGTACAAAAATATTATAACAAAAAAAATTGTCATTTAACAAAAAAATAATAATTGATCAATGAAAATTTCAAGATAAAATTATTTTAATCATTATAAAACTATTAAAAATTTTTTGAACATAATATGATGCTTACTGATAAGCCACCTCGTTGTAAACTTTTCGACTTTTATCCATAGAAGATAGTACTTTAGTACAAAGTTTTTTTTTAAATTTATGTATTGTTTCATCATTGACATTCTCCAAGCTATGTTTGTGTATTTTTCTAATTAACGTAAATGGCATAGTGTCGGATTCTTTTCCACGTGCCTTACAATTGTTATGATCACAATCAAAGTATCTAGAAAAAAGTAAAAAGAAAATTAATATACTTTGTTTTTAAATTTTTTTAAATGTAAAATTTACCTGACATTTATATTTTTATTAGTTGACTTGTAGATGAATTTAACACCATCATGGAACCTCACATTATCTTCTGCCATAATTGTTTAATTTTATAATAATATTTATTATTATTTTAACTGATCACCAAAATAGTTTTAATATTTTCGGTAAATTATTATTAGCAAATAACAACAACATAACCAACAAATTCAACTTTGTATATTCACTACTTAATTTTTCTTGAAGTGTTGTTGCATTAGTTTTATTAAATTGTTTAACAATTTTTGTATGAATGTTTTAACTGATCATCAATTACCGAAAAAAATTAATACTTTCAATAAATTATTATGAGTCAACACCAACAACAATAACAAAAACATCACCATAACCAATAAATTCAATTTAATTTCACTGTTAATTCACAGTTAATTTTCTTAATATATATTCTATTTAATTATTTGCAAACATGGATTAATAATTTATGGAATATTTTAAATTTTATATTGATATAATAATTTTTTTTTCCTTGACAATAACTTTAACCGAGTTAATATGTATTAACTGTTTAAGTACTACATACACCGGTATACACACGTATTTTCAATTTTTCAACTCCGTCTCACTCTACACTCTACAGTCTACAATTATAATATACATAAGCATTATATTTCAATAATAATAATTACTTGCTGTGATTTATTACTATAAAAGGTAAAATTATTAATAAAATTAATTGTTGATTTATTTTAATTATTTGGAAATATATTATTATTTATTAATTATTACATATGCTTGATTTTTTTTTTATAATGATTCAATGAGTTTTATTTGTGTTAGTGTATATGTGAGTGTGATTTGTCAGTGTAAAGCCCCGACACATATTTGACATGTTTTATTATGTAGTGTAATTTATTTTAATTAATTATTTTATATCGTCAGCATTGTACCTAACTAAATTTAAAAAAAAAAAAAATACAACAATTCATTTTTTTTCTTTTTTTTTTTGTTATTTATTTTTTAATATTATTGAGAGATTTTATTTTTTTTTAATTCAAATTTATTATTTTTAAAAATTAAAAACACCAAACATTATTCATTTTTAAAAAATGTTTTTCTCTGACGTCAGTTGACAAGTATCTAGCTTCAAAAATATATTTTTATTTTTCTTATAAATTAATATTTTTATTAACAACAATAGAGAAATCAAATAATTCTTGAGTTATTAATAAGTTTATCTGTCTAAATAAAATTGATGAAACAAAAAAAAGCGAAAATAACATATATATTTTATTTTCTAGGTGGTATTTGGGTGTTTTAATTTGTTAATAAAAGAATAATGAAAACTTACAGACAAATTATAAATTAAAATAATCAAGTTGTCAACCTGGAATAATTTACCAAAGGTATTTAATTGTTAAATTATAATTGTAAATCACATGATGAAAATTAATTTACAAAAATAAATAATAAAACTTTTGTAATTACAGATAAAATTTGTTAAATAAAAATGACAGCTGGACCAAGTTTGGTGGTGTCAATAGTGCTTTGGGGAAAAATAGCACCAACTCATTGTATAATATGTATTTATTTATCAACAGATCAAAAAACTTTTGTTACTGGTTGTTATGATGGACAAATATGTCTTTGGCAAGTTAATCCCGATACACTAAAGGTAAAATAATAATCTTTTTTTTTGGCAGCGTTGAGCGATATGACATCCATGATCCATGAACCGGCTCCAATGTGTTGAAAAATAATTATTGAATTATACATAAAACATGTGCATTTATATTATTAAAAAAATTACTGATAAAAAAACAGTATATCAATTAAAGCGCAAGTAGATAACGTACATTCTTATCAGAATAAAATATAACCAAAAAATTTATCAATAAAATCTTGTTTAAATTTTTGTAAATAGATATCTTAATTTACTTGAATATCAGAGTAAAGAATTGCTAAAAGACAGTGGTGTGTCAGTACAAAATTTCAGAATAATTGATGACATGAAAAAAGCCAATACAGCCTTGGAAAAATTTCGTAGGTTTAATTAATTATATTAATTAATAAATTTAAAAACACTCAATTTATAATTATTATTTTAATTTTACAGATGTTGATGAGTATGTAATAAAAGCACAGGTATTAGCTGGTGGACGTGGTAAAGGATGGTTTGACAATGGCTTCAAAGGTGGTGTTCATCTAACAAAAGAGTAATTATTAATTTGTTTGAAAAATACACGAGATATCTAGGTATTAAATATTAATAGCTAATTTAATTTTAATTACAGTCCTAAAAAAGTATTGGACATAACAAAACAAATGTTGGGTCATCGTTTGATAACAAAACAAATTCAAAAAGATGGTATACTTGTACAAAAAATAATGGTTGCTGAACCAGTTGATATAAAACGTGAAACATATGTTTATATATTGATGGATCGTAGTTATAATGGACCAGTATTAATAGCATCACCAGTTGGTGGTATGGATATTGAAACAGTTGCTGATAAAACACCAGAATTACTGAAAAAGATCCACGTGAAGTTGATGCATCTAAATTTCATTTAAATTACATCAGTATGAATGGAAATATTGGATGTTTAGGTAATTTATCGTCAATCATTAATCAAATTAAATATACGAACATCATTTCTAATTATTAAATTCAATTTTAAATAGTTAATGGTGCTGGTTCGGCAATGGCAACAATGGACATTATCAAAATGAATGGAGGTGTACCAGCAAATTTTCTAGATGTTGGTGGTAGTGTTACTGAGGATCAAGTATTCCAAGCTTTTCGTATAGTTGCTGAAAGTAAAATACATTATACAAATTAAAATAAATGATTGAAAATTAATTTATGTAAATATTTATCAACAGATCCAAAAGCAAAAGCAATATTTGTAAATATATTTGGTGGAATTGTAAATTGTGCAACAATTGCCAAAGGTATGGTAAGTGCTGCTGAAAAATTGGGAATAAATAAACCAGTTATTGATAAATTAACAGTACAAATACATATGTTATATTTATAAAATTATAGATGACACCAAGATGTTGACTTGTTGGACACACAGCACCAATAATGTGTCTATGTGAAGCGAGTGTTGTTATGGAACAAAATTATATTACAAGCAGTAGTGAGAGTGGTGAAATTTGTACTCATTTTTCTGTTATTTGCTCGGTAACATCACCACCTGGTGAACGGTAGATGGCTGGTGATTTTTGAGCAGCTGATAGAGTTATTGTTTGGAGTGATGAAGGCCATGGTTATCTATACAAATTAACAGCAAAGTACGTATTAATATAACTCATTATAAAAATAAATATCAAAAAAATAAAAACACTTGAACATAAGCAACAACAAAAAAATGAATAATAACAAAATGAAATTTTCAATATTGTAATAGCATTTATATGACAATATTAATTTATCATATGGACAATAATTGATAAATATTTTTATGAAAAATTTTATCATCAATTCACTGACTATATATATATATTTTATAGGGTTCTGGTAAAATTCGAAAGGTAGATTAATAATGAATGTAGATTTTTTTTTTTTTTTTACTAATTAAAAAAAACAGAATGATAAATAAAAATAATAATAATCACTTATTTAAAAAACTATGACACTTGCTGGCGATGCACAAATTAATTAATCAATCTGTAATAAAACATTATTATTATTATTATTATTATTGTTATAAATAATATTTAATAATTCGTAATAATTATTATTCACCAATACATTTCATTATGTATTCGTTTAATACATTAGTTTAATGAACACACATTATTAACTATTTTTTTTTAATTATTTTTTCATGGTAACTGTTTTTCTTTTTTTTTCATAATAAAAAAAACGACATATATAAATAAACAAACAAATCACTTCTACGGGGGAATTGGTCCACTATGTAGCAAGCTGAAGGGCAAGGCTCTCAGCAGGTAACACCACCACTATTTCCATTATCTACTTCATTATTTTATTACAAAAAAAAAAANAAAAAAAAAAAAAAAAAAACATAGTAAACTATATCTTTTCCACTTTATTAAATTAATTAAATTAACAAACATTTGTATAAATGAATCATTTAAATTGTCATATTACTATTTATTTTTTATATTTTTTTAATATTCATTATTTTACTGGTTTGCAAATTTGGCACTCAATTATTATTGCTTATTTGCAGTTTGCAAATTATATTGCTTAATTAAACTATTTTTTTTTAGTTATCAACTTGTTATACGTAGATCTTAATTATTTTCAATAAGATTTTTTTTATTTTAAATTAACTATTTTTCATGTTTTTGTATACTGAGTGTTTCTGACAATGACAATATTATTTATAAATTATTATAAATTTATAAATAATTTGTCAGTTAGATAATAATGAGTAAAAATAATAGGAATATATTTTTATTAACAATATTTTATTTTTTAAATTTAACATAGTAGTGTGGCTGATAATTCAAGCTTTTATACATTATCAGCAGAAGATGATCAACCATATTTATATCTCATGTTAACTCAATCAGATAATAAGGTAAAACAACGAACATAAATTTGAAGACTAATCCGGTTGACTGTTACGCAATTATAGTCTGAGAAAATTAGGCATTAATTGTTATAAACAATTACATTTTTTATTTGTCCGATTATTAGGCTTTTAAGTACAATTTTAAAAAGTTAAATTAAAACAAAAATATATTATTATTGAATAAACTTCAATCTGATAAATAATTGGTGACTAATTGGTATTAACTAATATTGATTCGATAAATTTAAATATAAAATCCAATGTTTTTTAGTATAATTTTGTGAATAATCAAGTTCTATATTAAATATTGTCGTTGAATATAAAACAAAAGTTAATTGCTGTATATCTTCATCAATTTAATTAGATTTTAGTTAAAAAAAAAAAGAAACAAAAAAAATAATGAATATTAAAAATTAATTGAGTTTTATTATTTGTTGAATTAATTTTATATATAAGTCCATATCCTGGTGGAAATATTTTAAAAAATAAATAAAGAAAACATTTCCAGGAAAAAAAAAAACAAAAAAGGTGGCATGTTTTTTATTTTTTTTCCTTGTGAAAAGCATTATCTCTTTCTCGTCTCTATTATGATGTATTTTTTTCTTGGTTTGCTGCTGTGTGTACATGTGTGCGTGTGTCGTTATTTTGTTTGCTGTGTGGATGCAAAAACGCGGGAGTCCACACGATTTGTAGGTGGATTCACGCCACACATTTTTTATTGGCCTATTATAAAAGTCCAGCCTCCTACTAACTATCTCCTTCATCTGAACGATGATATTTTCCTTGATGAACTGCTTCCAACTTATTCATCCAACATCAGGTCACCGTTAAGAACGCGTCAATCAAGTATTGGATCATGTGGTTTCAACATCATCTTAACAGTTAAAATAAAATAAAATAAGTATTTAATTAATAATACCTACTATTGTGTTTAGTGGTTATATCATTATCTTATAACAAATATATATTTTAGTAACTTCAATTATAAACATTTAATTAAATAAAAAAAACATTGAAATGACGAAGCTGGTGCGTGGTGGTGCAACATGGACGTATGAGTCTGAAAGGAACGGCGTTTTGTAAGTTTTGAAATTTATTTTAATATTAATCTTGATATACCAGATAAATAATAAAAAAACCTTGAATTTGAAAATCTTTATAGTAAAAATAATATTATTTTATTCATCATGCAATCTGTTATTCATTGAATTTTTGAAGTATATTATATATGCTTTTTTCTTATTAATTTTCTTAATCTATTATATATACATTTAATTTTTTTGTTGGCCCATTTCAAGTGTTATTTATTAATTTTTTTTAAATACCGTCATTATTTGGTTACATATATAATTAAAAAAATTTTTTTTGTTAACCTTCACCAATATTTGTGATTTTAATTAATATTGAAAATGATTTTATAATATTTAATAATTCAATATCATATTTATTAATTTATGATCTCTCAGTATATTTGTTTTTTTTTATTTATTTTTTTTTTTAAAGCAGTTTTATTTGTCCTTGTCTAACGGGACTTCATAACAGCCAAAACATAGCTGTGAGGTTGTTTTGCAACGTCACAGTTCTTTTTTTTTTGTGGTAAAATTTTTTTCTTTCTTTTCATTTTTTAATACTTTTTTTTATATATACCTATTAAATTTAAACAAAATAAAATACAAGATTCATGTTCAAATAATATAAATCATATTAAAAAAAAATTTTCTTTCTATTTTTAAAATGGAAAAATATTAATTGCCAGTTTTTTTTTTTATAACTAAAATGTATAATATTGAAAAAAAAATATATATACATATTAAAAATACGTTTATCATTACAATATGACTTACTGTTGAATTCATATTATAATAATAATTTTATACTTAAATTTTTATATTTATATTATTAATAATAATAAATTATTATCAGTTCTTGATTAATAATTTGATAATTTTCTGTAAATTAAAAATTATTTACTTCTTACTGTCTTATCATTATAAATTAGGAAATTCTATTGTTCTATTATGATCTTTGTATAACTTTTTTTTATTTTTATATAATTTTAATTATAAAAAATTATTGACTATATTTAAAAAAAAAAAAAAAAAAAAAAATTGACATCTATTGAATACACCATATTGTCGCTATGTCTATCCCTTTCTCACCAAACTACCATTTTTATGCCTGCTCGCTCCTCCTTCATAATAATAATAATAATTTTTTTTATATAGATATTATCATTGCTCTTTCCGGACCAAACGATGCAACTGCCGTGCTCGTGCACGTTTAATCTAAAGACAAGATCGGTTCACTGTACAAGGAGAGCATTCACACGACCTCCGTGAAATCAGTGCCACTGAACAACGGCTTCGGATGCAATTTCGGCGTGAACTACGCCAACAGGTCAACCAGTCATTCCGACCTGTTGGTCAAATTTACAAGGAAGTTGCTGCTTTACCGAGGTACAATCAAATTCATTTCTACTTGAATAAATAAAAAATAAATATATATATACATAAAATAAATATTTGGAAAACTATTTATAGCAAACATTTTCTTTTTAATATATATTTTGTTTTTTTACTCATTAATTTTTTTATTTTTTTATATATTGTTTTTATTAATTTTTTAATTAATCAAAAAATTTGTTGGTGTATTTCAAGATTTCAACTAGTTGCTGGGAAAATAACTCGTGAGTCAATGATTTCCAATATGTACAATTGGGGCCGGAAAAGATCTCTTCCTCTAGTTACAAAAGTTACAAAGTACACCCAAGTGGTAAAAGAATTAAAATTACCACAGTGGTCACCTTTATTATTGTTTACTAACACTCGTCTAGAACTTCGAATGATTCATGGCGTATCGCCATCATTAATGTTGGTGCCTGCACGTCATTATATGAATGATATTAATGTAAATGTGTTACACATTGGTTTCTGCAATTGGTCATTACCAGATATCGACAACACAAGTAATTTATTGATAATTACAGCCAAACATCGTGGCCACGTAAGTTATAATCGTGTTAATTATAATAATATATTATATTTAAATTATTTTTAAACTCACTTATAAAATTATCTCATTTAATTTAAATATTATTTATCGAATAGATATTTTGGCTTTATCAACAATGATGATAAAAAAACAATAAAAAGCTTCAGTTTATTTAACGAATTTATATAAATATAAATAAATAAAATATTAAAAAGCTTTAAATAATTAACTCCCTAATAATTTAAAGTATATATAAATCTTTCATATATGATTGTCATGTTTTTTCAAACTCTTTTTTAAAAAAAATATACAATAGGTATATATAATATATCGCAATAATTTCTTAATAAATTTATGTATGTTGATTAGCACTTTTTTACGAAACAAAAATAAAAATTATAATTGTGATAAATAATACATAATTATATATAAATTTATAAAAATAATATATTTTGACCTGAATTTATTTTTTTATTTCTAGTCTATACCACTTGGATGGGCATTGGTTAAAGAAAAAAACCAAGATGATACTGAAAAAGTACTACGAAATTTTGTATTATATTTTAATAACGATTTTTAACAAAATCTCAACACGGTGGATATAATTTATACAACACCAGAACTAGGCGAAGTTTGTGCCAAAGTTTTTACTGCTGCACGAATACATTCATCTTTCGCTGAAAGTACTGTAGCTCTCATTGAAACTATGCATTGTCAAGGTATTGATATACATGATAATAATGTTGCTCGATATGTAGCAAAATTTTTAGGTATTTTGCTCTTACCAAGAGCTACAGCTCGAGTAACTTACCAATATTTAATAGACAATATGAACGAAGCAAGTTTAACAACATTTGGACCTGTAATGGAATGGTTACAAACATATTATATAGAGAAATTACGAGATGAAAAAAATCGTTTTGATGATTTAGACAACTTTGACGACACATGGCTAAGTGCCTGTCAAAAGTTGCAAGGTGATTGTAAAAATGAACGTAATATAAACATGTTTGATTTTATTAAATATTGTCTTTTTTCACTGGAGGATGGCATATGTACATCTAAAAAGTTAAAAGACCGTGTGCCTGTACGTTCCAAGACTTCAAAAATTCGTTTATGTTTTGAAGATGGAAAAAAAAAATTACAAGAATTTTGGAAGTGGTATAAAGCAGACACTAGATCACCAGACCAAATATTTACTAGATTGGAGTTGATCGTGTTACCATTTGTTCAAGACATGTGCATATGTTTCAGAATATCTCAAACAAATAATGATTTTGATAATGATGATAATGATGATCTTGATGATGATGATGATTATGATAATGAAGATGATGATGATAATGAAGATGACGATGATGATAATGATAATGATGATGATGATGATGATGATTATGATGATGACGATTATGATGATGATGATGATGATGATAATCAAGATGACGATAATGAAGATGACGATGATGATAATGATGATGATGATGATGATGGTGGTGATGCCAATGTACAACCACCACCAACTTTAAATGCTGATAGAGTAAATGGTGAAAATAATCTTGATAATTATCTAGATTTTGATGTAGATGACCTACCGGTTTTCAATACTAATGAAGAAAAGAAAAAAATTGATGCAGCTGTTGATATCAATTATACACCTTGTTTTTTCTCAGACCATACAGAATTTTATGGTATGTTTTTTTTTTTTTAAGAATATATGGAAACAATAGTAACAATATAGTATTTGAAATAATAATTGTTTTTATTTTTTCAGAAGACAAAAGTTACAGCATCGAATGTATATCAAATTACTGCCACAATCCAGCACAATTCATGTCATTGCCTTGTGGCCACACCTTGTATTGTGATGAGTGCACACCAATGGATACACCAACATTGGGTGTTTGTTCAACATGCAACATACGCATCAGTGAAATAAAAAAAATGTACGTGATACAATTAGGCGAAGAAACACCAGGTTGTTGCACTATTTGCTGTGAAAGACCCTTACAAATGCTCTATGTAGGATGTGGTCATCTTGCATGCTGTGAAAGCTGTACCAGACAAATTGCAAAGAGCCAAGGTTTAACATTGGCATTAACTAAATGCATTTCTTGCAGAAAACCAAGTAATGGCTTTTTCCCTATTAGGGTACGTGATTTATAAAATTATTTTCTTTCAATTTAATTAAAAATTTTGTTATACTGAAAGAGTAATTAATTATATTTGGTATTTTCAAACTTATGTACCTAATTAACAAAAATACATACAATGATAATTAGATAAAATCATTATTTTTGATAAAAATAAAAACTAATTAAAATAAAAAAATTATTATCATGACTATGAGTTTAATATTTATTTAACAAAATACTTATTCTAATAAAAAAAACATAATTTTGTTATTTAAAAACATGTGATGGGTCAATGTTGATTCTATATTATTTTAGGCTGCCAAAATTATATTTGGCTAGTAGAAAAGGTATTTTATTGTCAAATAAATATGAAGAAAAAACATTTAGTTCAAAGTCAAGTATCAGATAGATTTGTTTTTTTTTTATTCTATAAAATTGTAATATGCATTTTTTTGTTTTGGGTCTACTTAGTTTGTTATTAAAAACAAATCTAGTTGCGTGATAAATATAAAATGACTAGAATTCATGACTTAAAACTAAACAATAATATTTACAAATTAAAATAATTGTCATATATAAAAAAAATATTGTATTTAAAAATGTAAATTATTTTTTTATAGTAAAAAAAAATCATATTGACAGTTATTTTTCAAGTTTGTATAGTGATATGTTAATGAAAATACCATTGATATTTTTAAAATGAAATCAATAATATTTAAGTTTTAATTGGATATCTGTCTCCTTTCATCAAGATCAACATTTTTGAATCTCATTCCGAACAACTCACTGACTCGTGTGCAACAGCCCACCTCTTCCAAGTGTATGTGACATTCGATGTTATCATAATTATCAAATTAATTCAATATTCAAAATTAAATTACAAAATAATCATGCGAAATTGTTCAGTTGGTAATCAATTATCATCACCAATAAATAATGCTGATGATGAGGATAAAAGTAAAGCTGATTATTCAGAATATGAATCTTATCAGGCAAGTATTTTAATTATAAATATAATAAATAAATAGACTCGTCCAATATGTTGCTATTTCATGATTTAAATTTGTAAATAAATAGGTATCAACAAAACCATTGACAACATCTCAGACATTGGATTTATTGGCTGAACTTCAATCAACAAAAATCAATACACCAAGTATGAGCAATAGTGGCTATGGCTCACAAGCAGTATCAACAACAAATTTAACATCTGATGATTCAATATCAATAAAATGATTGGGTAAATCTGTTATGGTACGTCCATACAATTATTGTGATGTTATTGCATATATTGGACCAACTGAATTTGCACCTGGTAGTTGGATTAGTATTGTATAATAAATAAATTAAATATATATTTTTAAAGTAATTATACATTCATTTATTTATTTATGTACTTGTTTTTATTCAAGGTGAAGGCTTGCACTCGTTACATCGTAGTCGAAGTCGAGGTGAAGATCTTTCAGCAACTGGTACACGTTCTTCACCACGTGGTAAATGAGTATTTTATCAAAAATTTTAACTAACAAATGTTAAATTTCATCATTTTAAAATCATTTTTTTAGAAAGGGGAAAAAAAAAATAAGATTAAATTAAATAAAAGTTTTAAGACGTGGTAGTAATGCTGATTTATCAACCCTTAAACAGCTGATTAATTATTATTTTCAATTTAAATGTTACCATTAAAATAACTCCATAATGAAAAATAAATTATTAATATATTAAATAATGAATTCATTATTCAGAAATGTGATTGACAGTTAATTAATGATATTTAAATAATTACTAATATCTGTGCTCACATTTTAGATTTTAGTATTGTTTTTTAGCATTGTTTTTAGTACGTAGTAAAATGAAAAAAAAAAATAAATAAAACTCAATTAACTTCAAAGCATTTTTTGTCAATTTTATTAATTTAATTTTTGGTGCGTTTTAATAAAAAACAAAAACAATCATCATTGAACAAATGAATAATAAAAATTTGTAGTATATTGATTAGACATTACGAATAAAAAAATATAAAAATTAAATAGATATACGATTCACATGTATATTTTTTCAAAGTGCACACTTTCCATATTGCCTGAATGCAATTTTTAGAATGAGAAAAGAATGTGATAAACAATATAATCATTATTATTTTTGTAATTAAATAAATGAAAAAAAAAAAATAATGAAGAAATAAAACATATTCACAGTTATTAATATTCACCACAAAATAATTATCAATGACAATTATTATCTACAATATTATGTGGATTATTTAAATTTTCTTTACATATATACCTTTTGTTTAATATCGTATTATTTACATTTGTTAGAAACCATTATTAATATTAATTATCATTTGTTTTTATTTTTTTTATTGTAATATACATATTTTCTGATATTATCATTTTATTTTTTATGTTACTGCATGAGTATGTGAATATAAAAACACTAAGGAAATCGAAAACCAGAAATCAATTATAAAAATATAAAATTAATATCAATTTCGTATTATTGTTATTTATAAAATCATCAATAACAAAATAAAAAACTGAAGTATAAGCACCAAGTTCTTGATGAAGTTATAGATTATAATTTCGTTATTTTGGATGTGATATTTTTTCTTTTAAATATAATGATAACACAAATGATAATTAACGATATTCATTCAGCTTAACTTTAACTTTCTAATAATAATAGTTATATGCATATTATTTATTTTTTTATTAAAATCCTTCTTAAAGTTGGACACATTATTGATATTAAATTAATGTTTGTTAATTTGTAAAGATATTTAGTATTGTTAAAAAAATATTAAATAAATAATAAAATAAATAAATATATATATTAAATAAATCAAAAAATAATAAAGTCATCGATAAAAGTAGATTTCTACATTCGTTATATTTCCGCTTTTATAGACTGTATATATAAAAATTTCATAAAACTTAAATTTCGAGCATTTTACAATTCTGTGCAATTATAATATTTGCAATTAAATTAAATTGATTTTACATTTCTACATATTTCTTTTTCTATAAAAATACAGTAAATAAATAGTGAAAAAAACGAAATTAATAAGTTCCAAGTATACATAATCAATCCTTTCTTAAGTACGTAATTTAAAATATCATGACTATAATAAGCACGTATGTGTAAGAATATATCAAAATAAAATTCTATTGATTAATATTTTGATAAATGAAAAATAACTTCCAATTTCTTTTCGTGAACTAAATAAAAAAGAAAAATAAGACTTTTAAAATTAAAAATGTCATGTCAACTATAATTTCTGAATATTGAAAATCTACAAAAATAACGTTCGAATTAAATTTTTTCTTGACTTCCGTAGTATTTGACAATTTCAGGTGGGGAAAATGGCCGCGTGCCCTACAGTATTCAACATGACAGCGATGGTGCACGCGCCATATGCCGTTGGGATATGGGCGCGAATCCTGCTCATCAAAACTTCAAAATCATTTTCAGAAATTGCGTTTTTCTTGAAGATTATTTAAAACTTTACTGCACTCTGACAAACATTATAAAACCGAATCAGATCAAAGCAATATGGTTTCCAAGTCCAGAGCAATTTGACAACATTATAAAAATAAAATTGTGCAAGGTAATAGTAGATGGTGTGGGAAACCTTTATATTTACTTCAGTATCCAATATCGCATCGATGGCGCAAATAAAATAATGATACTTTAAGCTATGTTCCCA
>MKYW01000209.1:1488-28666 GCA_015776835.1 Aphidius ervi
CTATTTTATATTTACCAATAAAATTCTAAATATTTTACAAATTTATTACATCAATATTAATATTTTTCATATAAATAAATTTATTTATTTATAAATAGATCAATTATTATTATTAAAAATATTTAAAACCATGTTACATTATCAGTAGATGAAAAAAAAAAATTTAGCAATTATTCAAATGACACTTGATCAAATTAAACAGTGTCAGTTGATTCTAATCGCCAAAAAAAAATAAATAAATAATGTATTTCGTTGACAAAATGATTGATCACTTCTCAACAATAAATAAATAAATATTATTAATATGAACTTACCGATATACGTTTGACTTGTTGACGACTGACAAAATGAGTATCAATTTGATTCTGTAAAAGTTACAGATGGTTTTGTCCAATTGATGCAATAATATTTCCAATATTTATTGATGATTTTTTACGTAATCTAGCAATTAATTGTTGCACAACAATTGTGATTGATAATGAATCATTTGATTGTACACGATAACGATTTGTATTTGTACCAGCAACAATTGTCACAATATTATTTGTATTAATATGACGTAATCCAATTGCATTTGATGTTTTTTTTTCAATTTCATCAATGATAAATTCTTAAACAATAAATGCAAGTATACATTAATAAATAGTCAAATTAATTGATAAAAAAATAAACATACCAGGAAATAATTGTGATAGGCTAATTAATGAATCAGTGCATTTAATTGTTGCTGAAAATGACGATTGATTTTCTGGTGCTGTTGGTAGAAATATAAGTCTCAATGGTAATTGAATTATTTTTTGTACAACACGTGGTCCACCAACATCTGTTTCATAAACAATTGTCAAATTAGCCTCAGATGATATTGCTGTTTTATTACCCTCAATTTTAATGACTGATTGAATTATTTGTTTGTCACGTAAGACTGAAAAAACATGATACTTATCATGAGCAACAAGTGGCTGCAATACGTCAATGCTTAATTGAACATCGTGAAGTAAAATATAAGATGAAAGTTCAATGGTGATTATGCATATGTTGTGTTGAATATTTTTTTTTCTTCAAGGAATTTATGACCAATCGAAATGAAAAAAGGACTATTCCAAATAAACTATAATATATCTTTGAAATATAATTTTTTTACACGTGTATTTTTTATTTTTATGTATATTATCTTGAAAAATTCGAGCTGGCCATTAGCTTATCATAAACTTGTTCAACACATGTGATCTGTAAATGACATTCACCTTATAATTAATTATAAACCATAAATTATATATTTAAATATAACAAAATAAAATTACAGATTAATATTATATATTTAAAGTGGTTAAATTATAAATAAATAATTATCTTACCAATGACAAATGCTCGAAAAACCATTGGTGTATAATCAAGCCTTTTGACATATTTAACATTCGAACAATCATCACGAAAACAATAAATATGTTTTTCAGTTAAAACAATTATTCCAATTTCAAAACTACTCAGAACAACTGTCTCAATTCCCAGTACATTTTCACTAATATTGTATATCCAATCAGCCTCCAATATTTTATCTTCATTTTTCATTTTATTTTCTTCTAATTTTCTGCTAAATTCAGCCATATTTTGATATCTATTTTTAAAACAATAAAAATTAATTAATATGACAAAGAAAATAATGTCAATCATTGACAAGCCAATTATTTTTCATGCAAATTATTTTTTATCCTCGTATCATTATCATCATCGTTGTTGTTTTTTTTTTTTTCATTTTGTTGTTTGGCAACGTCATCACGAGTGATCGTATATATGGTTATCCATATATAACTCGGTTTAAATATGAATTATTCATTTTGAATGGTATATGTATATTCTTGTCTATTTCAAACGACTTTAAGTGCACTTGGATTATAAATTATTTACGTATATAAAGAAGATCGTTATACTGATCGCTTTAGTAAAGCATTTAAACAGTTGAAACAATTGAAAGCCGTTAAACTACATATATATGGAAGTGACTTTAAATTTCAAATGCTGAACAGTCTTCCAAAAGATATAAATGAAAACTTAAACATCTGGTAATAGACGGGAATGATAAAGTGGAGGCATCAATTTTTAATGATTTATCAAAAGTGCAGTATATTGAAAATTTAAATTTGGCATATTCTGGCAAACTTAAAAATAATGCTATTATTGCTATTGCTAAAAATTGTAAGCTCTTAAAATGTTTGAATATTGAAAATTGTTCCATCACTTTAACTGGTTATATTGCTGTAACGAGTTTAAAAAATTTGAAAGAACTTAATGTTCGATCGAATAATAATATTGAAGACAATTTTATTGTCAAATTAAGAGGAATAAAAAGTTTAAATTGTTCTGGATGCAACAAGCTTACTAATGCTGGTGTCATTCAATTTATAAAAGATCTTCAATTTCTTGATATCAGCTGTAACAGAAAAATTACAATTGATACGATTACTGCTGCAGATGAGGAATCTTAAAATCGTACAAATGATACTTTTTTGGCTATAAAAACTCGTGATTTAGATTTTAAAAAAGCCTGCATTGAATCTCAATGGTTAACTTGTGATTAGAATGGAATTGGAGTATTTTTTTTTCCTCAGCAGGTACATCTTGTATTTTTTCTACATTTCTACAAAAAAATCATATGTAAAATAATACAAATTGAAAAAAAAATCATTACAAAGCTGTTGTATTATTATTTTTGCTAATTAATTGTTCCATATATGTTGAATTTTGTCTAAACAAAAATATGTAGTTATGGAAAATTGAATTTAAAATGAAATTTAAAAGATGATGAGTTGAACTGATTGAATAATCTTGTGATATAATTAGCCTGATTATAATAATAATTTATATGACATTGATAATTATATGCCAAATAAATGACAATAAATTGACAAGTCAAGGTAAATTAATAAAGTTGCAATTAATTAATTAAGACTCAAATTTAAAAAAAAAAAAAATTTTTTTTATTTCCATATTGTTTTTTTGAGCCAAAAAATTGATGAATGAAAAATAATATTGTATACCTAATTACATTTCGATTAATAATTTTTTTTTTTTGTATTTTTTTTGTTTCACATTGTCAATTTACATATAAAATATATAAAAAATTTTATCTTCGTCGTTACAATTATTATCAATAATAAGTATATATTTTTTTTAATTGGTTGGTCAATGGAATATTTGAATATGCAATGGCCAATCAATGATTTTTGCGTTTTTACATATGGCTGCCGAAAATTTTAATATGGCGCCTCCGATAATAGAGTGAACCTAATACTAACAGTCGGTATATTTATCTCCATCTCACTCTCATCAAAACGAAAATAAAATAAACAATAACAACAATAAAAAAAAAAAAAAGAGGGGCTAGCTGATTGATATAATTGCTAAAAGTAATAACAAAGCTTTTTTTTTCATTCAAATAATTAACAGTTCAGGTTGCTGTTTGTTTAAATTTTTGATGGTTTTTAATTGATTTGTTTGTAGTTACGTGAATCAATATTTGATTAGTGATAGAAAACACTTGTTTAGGTTATTTTTTCTTCAATATTTTAATCAACAATTTATTTATTTATCGTCAAAAAAAAATATATACCTATATTTAACTATGTTCATTTGAGTATTAAATTATTTGACATAAAAAATTTAAATTTATCATTATGGTTTTAATAAATATTTAATCAACAATCTTGACAGTCCAATAATATGTATTGTTTATCTTTACAGTATATTTACTCATCATAAGTTGTGATGAATCCTTCAAAGAGAAGGCGTATTGAGGATGATCAACAAGTCTCTGCAGATGATGTTGACAAGAAAATGGATCTCATCAACTCTCTTGATAATGATTCATTAGCACAAATATTCATGCTGCTGCCAATATCTGAGAGGATAACTATGGATCAAGGTACAATAATCATTAAAATATGTATTATTTAGTTTGTTGATATTAATGTTTTAAATTTAATATTTTCTATTTTAGTTTGTTCCAAATGGAAAGAGGCCTGTCAACTAGCTTGGTATGACATTAAAAAATACAAGTGTAGTGATGCAATTGTTCGTGGTTATGAAAAATGTATTTTAACACAATCATACGTAGAAAAAGTATTATTCTATTGTGGTGTTTATTTAAAAGAATTGATTCTTACAAAAATTTGTGATTCAAGTATCATGCCAGTAATTGCTGAATACTGCAAAAATTTAACAACACTTGAATTTGAAATAATCAGATTTCGTTCGTATGATACTAGTTTCTTTGTTCAAGCATTCACACAGTTGGAGAAATTAAAAATTCTTAAAATACATATATTTGGAGAAAAAATTTACTTCGAGATATTAAATAATCTTCCAAAAGATATAAAGGAAATTCATTTATATTTTAGCTTCGATTTCATATCAGGCCCTGGTATATACCCAGAACAATTTATTGAGGTACGTAGCTATCGTTAGCCAAATATTATATTTTTTTGTCATTAATATGAAAGAATACTAACGTTTAAATTTATTTTTTTCAGATACTGAATGCAAATGACAAAAACCCAGTGTCACCATCACTTTTCGTAAGTACTTATTGTTAGTCAATAATTATTTTTATTGTCATTCATAAGAAAGAATATTAACTATGTTAAATTAATTTCGTTTTAGTCTTTGAGAGAATTTACCAATCTTCGAAGTTTGACAATACGTTGTCAAAATATCACCGATATTATCCAAGAAATATCAAAAAAAACAACACTTGTTTATCTCGATCTCCAAGAATGTTCAACTGTAAACGAGATTTTTACATTCAATCAACTTTCAAACTTGGAACATCTCAACATTAAAGGTGTATCTTTCTGGGACAGTCAATTGCAAAAAACTGTAAATCCCATCAGTGATATTTTCAATAGATGCAAAAATCTAAAACATCTTGATGCATCTATAACATCTTTTGATGTTGATCTAGCTAAAATTGAAATAGAAAACTGGGTAAACTTGAGAAACTTGGTATATCTAAATATTTGCTGGGAAGCTAGTGATGCAATAATCAACAATATCATCAAATATTGCAATAATTTAGAATTCATAACTACCAATACATTAAATAGTGAATCTACTATAAAATTAACAAAATTAGAAAATCTTAATAATTTAAAATTTGATAATACACGATATAGTCTCAATAAAGAAGTAATGATTGCAATTTTAAATAATTGTGAAAAACTTAAACATCTGGTAATTCTCGGGTTTGATAGAGTGGAGGCATCACTTTTTGATGATTTATCAAATTTGCTATATATTGAAAATTTAAATTTGGAATATAGTTCCAAACTTGGAGATAGTGCTATGATTGCTATTGCTAAAAATTGTAGGCTATTGAAATGTTTGAATATTCAATGTTGTGAGTCAATCACTTCAACTGGTTATATTGCTTTAACGAGTTTAGAAAATTTGAAAGAACTTGATGTTCGATCGAATGATAATGTTGAAGACAATTTTATTGTCAAATTAAGAGGAATAAAAAATTTAAATTGTTCTGAATGCGACAAACTTACTGATGCTGGTGTCATTCAATTTATAACAAATAATCCAGATCTTGAATTTCTTAATATCGGCCATATCACACATGTTACAACTAAAACAATTACTGCTGCAGATGAGGCATCTAAAAATCGTACAAATGATACTTTTTTATCAATAACAACTTATGATGAAGATCTTCAAAAAGCTCTCATTGCATCTCAATGGTTAACTTATGGTTAGAATGGAATTGGAGTATTTTTTTTTTCTCAGCAGGTACATCTTGTATTTTTTCTACATTTCAACAAAAAAATCATATTTAAAATAATAAAAATTAAAAAAAAAATCGTTATAAGTCTGTTGTATTATTATTTTTGCTAATCAACTGTTCCATATTTGTTGAATATTCTTTAAAATAAGTAAATTGAAAAGTCTAGGTAAATTAATAAAGTTATTATTAATTAAATAAGACTCATATTGAAATAAATAAAATACATCATTAATGTAGAATATCCATGTATTTCGATATAATTTTTTTGTTTTTTATATGTACATTTATTTCATCATTTAAATAATTAATAAATTTTTCAAAGACAAATTGTCGGTCCAAGAGAAAAATAAAAATATATTTAATTAAAAATAAAAAATATTGTGCTGTTATTAATTTTTTCTTTTTACATTTTATAGGAATTTATTTACTTTTTTTTTTCATTTTAAATTTAATTTTTAGTTGTTATTTGGCAACTTGTTATTGAGGTGGTTCTTTTTGTTTTTTTTTAACAAGCTCAACCAAGTGACGATATCGAACTTGACATTCTTCCTGTTGATTAGAAAAAAAATACAAAAATATAATTATCAAATACACCAAAACATTATAAATTAATAAAAAATAATAATAACCTTTGTTTTTCCTTCAACAAAATGTGATATTTTTTCCCATCTATCACCACTTGTATTTTTAGGATATTTAAGTAATGCAGCTTCAAGTAATTTCTGTTGATCTTGACTCCATTCAGATGTATCATTTGTATCAGCACGTGTTTTAATTTTTTTTGGCTGTTCATCAATGACAACCTCTTCATTTACTGGACCAGGTTTTAATCCTTCATCTTTAACTTTTTTAGCCATATGTGTTACTTCATTGACTGTTCTTGACATTGTTTCAGCAATTTTTTCCCATCTATCTGGTGTACCACCTGGATATTTTTTAACTAATTTAATAAGTTCTAAAATATCATCATCTGTCCATAGACCACCAGTTAATTTTAATTTATCATTTGTATTATTATTTGATCTTGGTAATTCTTTTTTATATGAATTTATTGTATTTACACTTTGTTCTTGTGGTGTAAAACCTTGTCTTCTTCTTCTTGGACCACGTGGTACTGGTTCTGGTTCTAGTTCTTCATTAGCTTCAGCACTATCAAATAAACATTTCATTTTTTATTAACAATTATATTATTATTTTTTAAATTATTATTAAACTTACAGTGCTGCTTCTTCTTCTTCTTTTTTTCTTCTTTTTCTTTCTTCAAGCAATTCTTTTAATGCTCTTATTGCTGATGGTATACCAACTATTGAATAAAATGTCCAGCAGGGAAGTTGAAATGGCAATGTATTCCATACACTTGGTGTTGGTATTTTTTCAAGTATTTCAGCTAAATCTGGTACTTCCATTTTACCTTTTCTATTTTTTTTTTGTAATCTTTGTAGCTTACTTCCCAGTACTTGTTCCTATTTTTAAAATAATAAATACACAATATATTAATCAAAATTAATTATACAATTCACTTATTTTTGTAATGACAATATCAACTAAACTAACATATGTGTAACGTTTTTCAAAATAAGCTGCCCAACCAACAAGATATTGTCCAATGGTTATAACAATAAATAATATAACACTCATTTCCAATAATCCCATTTTTCGTACATGACGATAATAATATACAGCTGATCGCCAATTTGGTAGTCCATTTATCAGGACATTATCATAATGTTTACGTTTCTCTGAATCTTTCAAGACATCATAAACAGACACCAACTAAAATCATCAAAATTTAATTATAATTTTTACTCCATTTTATTTTCCATGTGATGACAGATTTATCAACTTACATTTCTAAATTGTACATCAGCATCTGGAGCACTATTTTTGTCTGGATGCAGCTGTAGAGATAATTGGCGAAATGCCTTTCTGATGCTACTGCTGTTTGCATTCTGTAAAATTAAAGATTTTTATTATCAATGAAAAGTTTGATTATTAATTTTGATAATTTTAAAAATAGATAAGTATATTTACTTGTGGTACACCAAGAAGTTCATAGAAATTTTGGTTAACTTCTTCAACAACATCAAATACTTCTAATTCTTCAGTATCCCATGCAAATGTCTGTTTACATATGGTCAATAACAAAAGTGCCGAAATAATATTTAACAAAAAATTCATTTTTATAGTTTAATAAATAACAACACATTACACATTAAAACAAATAAATAATTATTATAATTGCTATATTTTGGTCCACAATTAATGATATTTTAATGAATTTAATTTAACATTTATTTTATATTATTTAAAGTTGAAAAAAAAATTGAGTTATCAATGTTAATTTATTTGCCACATTGTCAGATGTCGGTTGATACTTGGACAACTCCACGTCTCTTCCACATAGTACACATAAAAAAAATTTTACAACTTGTTTTCCGGGGGGCTTTTTCATTAAATTGTTATTATTTTTATGAATTAATGAATTTTATTCCATTGGGTATGTAAACAAGTGCAGACGAGGGTCAGTGAAATTAATTATCGATTGTCGGTAAATTAGAAATACCGGGAATATTTGAATTTAAAATTGGAACATTTCAATTAAATAAATTTAAAAGTTAAAAAATTATTTATAATGTTTATATATTTTTTTTTTATAATTTTTTATTTTTCATAACGAAATATACTTTACAAACTTTTAACATGAATTAATTTTTTAATTAAAATTTATAAAGTTATAACTAATTTTAATTTATTAGAATTTAAATTATTTTTTTTTTTTAAATTTATATAATTGTTAATAATAATTGTGTATTATTATTTAGTATTTTTCTCAATTTATCAATATAAAACAAAATGTTTAACTTTTTTTTTTTTATAACAAAAAAACTTGAAATTTAAAAAACCTTTTAATAAAGTTAAATGAAATAAAATAAATAAAGTTGTTGAGGATGAAAGAGAACCTCAAAATTATAATTATTAATATTGTTTAAAGTTATTATATTAAAAAAAAAATAATAATTATAATTTCTACCTGATTTATTATAATTAAATTAATTATTTTCAGGTATTAATTTATAATTTACTTGAAAATTAATTACGATCACTGTCTGTAACTAAAACAGTATCATCTATACTTGGTTGACTTGCTAAAAAGTCTTCTTCATTAAACTGACTTCCTTCAATAAGCCGAAAAACAGCTGCTTCTTTTTTACGAGCAGTTATTTGTGCCATTTCATTTTCCATAGATGATGTTTGAGAAATAACAAATTTTTCATATTCCTCATCAGAGTCAGTCATCCCTGGTAATAAATTTACATTTTTTCTATCATGGCTGCAGCTTGGTGAATTGATATTATAACCAGTCATTGCATGAAGCTCTGATTTTGTCAACATTGCAGGTGATTCTTGTGACGTACTTGATTGTTTTTTTTTCATATTATTATTTGTAACAAGTTTATCAAGTTTAAATTCTTTTTGAATTTCTGATAGTAAATTAATGCTACGAGAAGTTGTTGATTTTTTACCAACAGAAGTACGACTTGCTGGTGATTTTTTAACAAACGAAGATTGACCAGCTGGTGTTGAATTTTTAACAAAAGTTTTTGTTGTTAATGGTGTTTTTGGCTTTGTCACTTCAGACAGTATTAATTCAGTTCGTTTGACAACTTCAGATGTAAATAATTGATCACGTGATTTAACAAAATCTTCTCTTGATGTACTTGCTTGATCATAATCAATATTTTTTAATAAATACTTCATGTGTCTGTATTCTTCAGGCAATTCATCATTATTTCGTGATGGTACTTGAAATTTTGGTATGCCCAAAGTTGCAGCTGCCAATGCTGGTGTCATTACTGTTTTTTTACTCTTTAAATTATCTTCATAATCATCATCATTATCATCATGTAATATTTTATTTTTCATTGAGTCATTTTCTTTTCTAAATTCTTGCCAAAATTCTGGTATTGTAAATTGATTTTTTGATGATGTACTTTTGACTGATCTTGGTACTGTTGTATTTTTTGGCTTGATAAATAATTTATTTTGTGGTGTTCTTGATGATGTTGGTATATAAAGAGGTGAATCTTTGTCTGTTAATATATTTTTAAAATTAAATGCTGGTCTTTTTGGTGTCATTGATGAATTTGATGATGTTACATTATCACGTTGATAAAATGGAAGATAATTTGGATCACCAGTACGTTTTGTTGATTGTTTTTTTTGTTGTGTCAATGGCAAATTAGGTTGTGACAGCTTTGGAACCTTTGCTCTTGGCTCAAGTACTCTTGAAACTGATGATGGTCTTTTTGATGGTGATTTTTGAAGAGTCACACGATTTGATGATAAATAATTTTGTGATTTAACAGATATATTATCATCACAATCACAGTAACTTGTCTCATCATCAACAATTAATTTACCATCTTTTGTTTGACCACAATAAGTTAAATTTGATTTTTGTTTATTTGGCACATCATTTTCTGTATCAGATAAATTATTAATATCTGTTTCCTCCGAATCATTACAAGTTAAAAGATCAATACCATTTAATAACGTTAATAATTCATCATCTTTTATATTTTTTTCTTCTATTTTTTCATAAACACTTGCCAATGCATCATAATTCATTTTAACACGATAATCAATTTGATATCTAATTGTTTTATTAATCTGTAATTAATTTGTTTTTCATAGCATTAATTATCAAACGAATCATTGAATAATATTTATAAATTATTTACCTCCATTGTTTCTTTGATTTTATCAATATACATTTGTGCATCATCAAGTATTTTTTTTGGTAGACATGTTGATCTTGCAAGAATCATTCCATAATGTTCAATAACAACAACACCTTTTTTTAATTTATGTGTATAAACAAGTCGTGCTTCTTCAGGTCTATCTGTATCTCTTGGTATTGCTTCTAAATGATGACTAAAAATTAAAAATAAATTAATTGTAAATAAATGCCGTTGATTTTATTTAATACGTACTTTGTTACATTTGGATAAACATCAGCCAACTTCCAGAGAAATGTAAAATGAGTTGCACTAAATGTAAAAGCTGGTGATAATAAAAGTAGCCTTGATATTTCCCATGCAATTGATGAGCCTTCTTCGACAGTTGTACTTCGACACAGCTCATCAAGAACAACGACTGATTTATTCGTCAATGATTGAAGTATATAATGAGCCTCCTTGATCTATCAATTAAAATATTTAATAAATTATTTGAATATAATTTTAAAAAATACTTGAATTATATTTATACCTCCATGGTAAATGTTGATGCATTAAATTCAAAATCATCTCTTGCACTTAGCCGACAAAAAATTCTATCAGATATTCTAAATTGTGCTTTTGTTGCTGGTACACGACATCCAATTTGTGCCATTATATGAAGCAACACAACTTGCTTTAAATACACAGACTTTCCACTCATATTTGGTCCACTTATTGTATGAAAATTATAAGCAATTGATGCAACCTTTAAAATAACAAATTTAATATCAAAAATAAATATGTAACATTTGAAAAATAATAAACTTACAATGTCATTTGGTGTTGGTGATTCAAATCCTAGAATATCCATAACAGGATGTCTTGAATTTTTAACATTTAAACTTTCACCAAATGTTGGCTGAACATAATCAGCAATTGAACTTATTGATGCAAGTGACATTATAAGATCAACCTCAGCAACATCATCATTCAATTGAAACAAACAACCAATATGTTTTCTCAAATTAGCCAACAGTTCATCAAGTATTGCATTACTCATAAGATGTATTTCATCACGTGCATCTTTACAATGTTGACCATAAATAACAAGCTCTTCAGTTGTCATGAAAATTATTTTATTTTTTCTATGTGCATGAATAAATTCATCTGGTAAACTTTTCAAGTCAAATGTTTTACCTTTTGGTATTTCTAATTGCACATGATAACCAAGTGAATTTGTAAAACCAAGTGATAATGATAGTTTATAATTTTCACTATATTTTTCAACCATTTTAACCATGTCATCAATCAACTCACAATATGCTTGACGTGCAATATCAAGCATATCATTTATTTTAGCTTTTATTGCAAAACATCTTTGCATATTTGCTGATGTACAACCTTTCAATGCTTTAGCATCTGGTTGTATAATTTTTTCAATTTCATTTTTCATATCATTAAATCTTTCATCACTAATTGTACTCAGCACACGTTTAAAAAATGGTGATTTTGATGTTTTTAATGCACCCTGAAGTTCTGGTATAATGTCAATTGTATTTTTTAATAATAATATATAATTTAAATTTCTTTCAGCACATTGTATTGTATCTGCTTGGCTTGTTTTCATAGCAAGACCAAGAAGACGATTACCACCAGATAAACGACGTATAACTGGTTGTAAAATTAAATGTAATGAACGATTTGATAATAATTCTTCAATACATGTTTGACGTGTTTGTATTACATTAATATTACATGATGGTTGTAAAATTGATGCACGAAGTAAACGACGACCCATTGGTGTTGAACAACGATCAAGTGAACTAAATAAACTATATTTTTTATTAGCACCATTACAATTAACAAGCTCTAAACTTTTAGCACTTTCAATGTCAATCATTGTAACATTTTCAGCACTTTGATAATTTATTCTCAATGATTTTGGCTCATAAACAAGATGTTGAATTGATTCAATGTATTTAAATAATGCTGATGCAGCAGCTAATGCATAATATTTACTATTAATAACAAGTTTAACTGATGAAAATTCATCAGCACAATGAGTTTTAATTCTTTCAAATCCAGTTGTTGCATTATAATGCATTCTAGCAATTTCAGTTATTGGTATATTGTTGAATTTTAATTTAATAGCATTATATAAACTTTCAGGATTTTGATCTTTTGATCCCATTGTTACTGGTAATAATATTTCAACTGGTTGAAACATATTTATTGTTGTTAATGTATTAATATAAGAATTATTATCACTTGTTTGACAAAGTACCATGTGTGGATATTGTGCATCCATTGCAGCCATTCCAATTTCACCTCTTGCATCACCACGACCACCAGTTATTGCAATTATAACAAATTGATCATTTCCACCTGATGAATCATCTGTTGTTGTTACACGACGATTTCCAGGTGTTGAACGAGTTGATACAGTTGAATTAATTCTTTTGTATGAAGATGATGATGTTGTTTGATGATGTTGTCCACGATTTGATGTTGCTCTTGGTGTTGTATTTGGTAGATGATCAACAAGTGTACGTCTTTGATTATGAACTGGATATTTTGGCACAATATCAACTATTTGATTTGTTACAACTCCAGCAAGTCTTCCACGACCTCGACCTCGAAGTCTACCACGTCCACGACCTCGTAAATTATTATCTTGACCCATAACATTCATTGTTATTAATTTATGCAATACTCCATCAACAACAATCAACAATCTGCTCTTTTTTTATTTATTTATTTTTTTTTTTCTCTCTAGCTCTCTCTCTCTCTGTCTCTCTTGAAACAAAACAACAACAACCCGCGACATATTTGAAATTGTTTTTCGTTTTTAATAGTTCATGACGCCACCGGTTGAACATTATTATTATTATTTTATTTTTTTTATAATTAGTAATTTATAATCAACATTAATTTATTAATTAAAAATACTATAAATAAATATTTCCAAAAAAACTGCACTTTGTTTAAATAATTAAAAATTATCAATTTTTTTTTTTTTCATAAAATCATATATTTTATTATTTTAAATTGTTTAACAATTTTATTAATGATTTAATTAAACTATAAAAAAAAATATTTAACTAAATTGATAATTTTATTTACATAATTTTTAAAAAATTAATTTATAAAAAGAAAAAAGATTGATTAATTAATATTTTACATATTAATTTATAATAAAAAAAAAAAAGAAAATATTATTTTTCTACCAAATTAATTGATGATTATTTCTAATGAGGTATATCAAATTGTTTGTTTAATGATTTTGTTTGTTTTTGTAATTTAAAGCTTCCAATCCCATGGAACACAAAGTACACCATCACTCATGACTGAATAATAGTGAGTGATCCAAAGCTTGACACCCTCAAGCATTGGTGCAAGAATTTGTTTATTTTTCAATAAATTTTCACAACATTGAACCATTAAATCTGGTGTTATACTGTCATCCTTGTTGAGTCCAGCAAGACCCAGTTCTTTAAGTGTTTTCTCATGAATTTCTCGTTCAACATGTTTTATTCTAAACAAAAAAAAAACCCTCCCTCATATAAACAATTGAAAATTATTATTAAATTAAAATCTACAAATAAAATCTTACTCATGATAATGATTCAATCTTTTTGTAGCTTCATCCAAATTTTCAGTGATAAATGTAACAAGTAAAAATCCAGGACACGATGATGGAACAATAAATTGTCCAGTTGGTGAAAGCATAAGTGGTCCAGCTTCCCTATCATAATATGAATAATAATAAAACAAAAAAAAATAAAAAAAATAAAAAAAAATGAAAAACAAATTGATTAATTAATTAAATAAATAAAATGTAAACACTAACGTCTCGATGACAAGTTCATATGATGATAAACTGGCCGGCCAAACCTTTGGATATTTAGTCTTCCCTCGATAATCCAAGATTGTTGTTGTCAGTTGTCGTAGCTGTTGTTCATACTGGCCGACCATGACTTTTGGCATAAATTTCCTGCACATATAGAGTACCCTAAGCCTTAACATTATTTCATAAATCCAATTAATCACGTCATTACGCACCGTCTGCCAATTTTAATATCAAGCAATACTTGTGATACTGTTTTTTCAAATGTTGGTAATCTCAGCAATACAACATCATGTTTACGTACATTTTTAATAAGCTGTTGATTAAATACATACAATATTATTATTATTATTATTAAAAGATTTAATTAATCAATTATTATTAATTTAATTTAATGATACATACATCCAGCCAATTGTGACGTACTTCACCGGAATTAAGCATAACATTACCCTCTAAATTAATACCAGTTTCATTTGCAAATATTAATGTACGATCTTTTAGTACAGCCATTTGTTCTGGATGATGTGCAGCAAGTGCTTGAAATGACAATAAACAACCACGATAATGTGAAACATTCCAGCCACAATCCCAGCTAACATTTTTTAGTCCAAGATCTTTTAATAATATTTTTTCTAATTTTTCAACTTCTTCTCTAATTGGTCTACATGATTCTAATTTAATATGAGCAGTATTAACATGTTTGTCTAAATATGCCCTGAAAATAAACAATAATTTTATTGTTTTAATTAATAATTTAATTATTTACTATTATTATTATTATTAACAATGATAAAGATTACTTGAATGTATCAGGTTCAGCATCCATTTTTCTTCTCATAAAAATTGATTGATATAATGGATCATCTTCAAGATCAGAAAATCTATCACCTGTTGTTTTATGATTATTTTTGTAAAATTTATTTTCATTATCATCATTTGATGGTTTTTCAATTTTATCAACAAATGTCGTTGGTAAATTGCAACTTTTTAATATAGAAATAATTGTTGTTTTTAAATTAACTTTATCATTTAATTGTATTTTAACAAGTTTAAATTTTCCAGCTTTAACATCAATATCATTTTTTGAACGTAAATAAAATGGTAATGTTGTTGGTTTTATTGGTCTTTGTTGTTGTAGAGATTCAATAACACAACTCAATTGTTTTAATGAATTTTCATTGACAGTCTATTGACAAATAAATTAATAATTAAAAGAAAAATAATAATACAAAGTTCAATTGATAATAATTGTGTGTTGGGGAATGACTAAATATGCTGGTAGTTTATAAATAGCTCACCCTTTGTGTTGGAAATTGACCAAATAGATCAGGATGTACTGTAAAATAAAATGGCCTAAGTGCTGTTGATATTTCTCCAGTACTTAATGCTCTAACAGCATCATTTCTACAAAATCTAAAAATTAAAAAAAAAAAACCATTAATTAATTTTTACACTTGTTTATTATATTTAAAAACAATACTCACGTTTTTTTTAATGACGAGTACATAATTTATAAAACAATCTAAAATTTAAATAACGTAAATTTTTTTTTTCTAAAACTCGTTTGTTGTTTTCTATTTTTTTTTTTACATTCACTTTTATTCTAGATACTAGATAATATTTTATCAAGGATATTTACAATTACAGTAACAACAATAATAACAATAATATTTTTAAAAAATTAAAAAACAGCTGTTGTTGATGTACAGATACGTATCATCATCATCATCATCATCATCTCAGTGTGAAATGGTGAGAAATAAAAACAGAGCAAAACAGAGATGATTTTTTTATTTTTGTTGATGCAACATGACAGCTGTTACTACGCCATAAACTAGTGACATCTTCAGGTTTAATTTAAGCATCAGCTGATTGTCAGCAATTGTCAGTGGGGGACAAAAAAAAAAAAGTAAATAAATAAATAAAAAAAAACAACACGACATAAGAAGGGATATATAAAATTATAAAATTCCAATGTATCTGCACACAAAGGAAAATAATAAAAAATCATAACCAGCTGTTTGTGTTTTAATCTGATTTTTATGGATTATTTATAATGACACTAATTAAAAAAATAAATTAATTCAAATGATTAATAGAGTATTTAGTTTAATTTAGTTTTATTTGACACAACGAGATGCTTGGATATCTCTTTGGTTATCAAAAATCATTTAGAATAATAATTTTAAGTTGATAGCAAAAAAAAAAAAAAACACCAAGATAAATAAAGTTCATTTCCTTGGTGTTGATTCAGGGGCCACTGAGTCATATCTGTAAGTTTAACAAATTAACTTGAAAATAAAAGATAACCTTGTCAAAATTGATATGATATTTTAAATAATTTACAACAATTTGTTGTTGTTGTTTTTTTTTAAATATAGAAGATGGCATACTCAGTTAATCAAAGGCCTTTATTGGGTCTTGAAAATGACAGCGAATTTGATGATGACATTGAACCTGATTTTGACAATGCAACAGTATCAATTCAAGATAAAAAATTATTACTAAATAATCAACCAAAAGATAGGTAAATAATTTGTATATTATTAATTTATTTATCAAATTATTAATTTGTTTTTTCAATTATTTTACAGATTTAATTTTGCTTATATTGTTTTTTATCTTCTTGGCATCAACACAATGGTACCATGGAATTTTTTCATGACTGCAAATGATGTATGTAACTAAAATTAATAGCACAAAAAATATTATTATTAATTCTTCTTTTTATTATTTAGTATTGGATGTATAAATTTCGTGAAATACATGAAAATAATACTGGTCATGATCATTATTCACACATGGAAATAATGGCTAATAAAACAGAGCTACAAGCAAGTTTTACATCTTATCTAAATGTTGCCAGTGCAGTTCCAAGTTTATGTTTTTTAATTCTCAATGCATTTCTTTGTGATTGGTAAATAAAAAGCTACTTAATTCAAAATTATTTATCAATTTTTATATTGTATTTTTTTTTGTTAAAGGATATCAATGAAAACAAGAATGATAACATCACAATTAATGATACTGTTGTTATTCATATTGACAACTTCATTTGTTAAAATAAACACAGACAAATGGCAAGATGATTTTTTGATAATAACACTTGTAACTGTTGCAATTGTCAGTGCTTTGAGTTCAATATTTGGTGGTACATTATTTGGTATTGTTGGACGTTTTTCACCAAAATACATAACAGCAATGTCAGGTGGACAAGCATTGAGTGGTATTGTAACAACAATTGTTGCAATAACATCAATATGGATTGGTGCTAGTCCAGTTATTTCTGGACTTGTTTATTTTGCAATTGGTGATGTTGTTATACTTTGTTCATTTATTGCATATTTATTTCTTGATAAACAAGTAAGTTAATCATTTTTTTATTTCAACTTGAATCAGTCAATTTATTTTTAATTATTATTTAGGAATTTTTTAAATATCACATGAAAGAAGATATGTGTATTCAACAGCCAAATTTTTCATTGAATAATGAAGTTAGCTTTGTTGAAGGCCACAGAGTATCATTTAAAAAAATTCTAATTAAAATATGGCCATATGGATTTAGTATGTTTATGGTTTTTTTTGTTTCAATGTCAGTTTATCCAGCTGTAACTGTTTTGGTTGAAAGTCAAGATAAAGGAAAACATAATCCATGGAATGGTTTGTCATTAAAAATTTAAAATAGTTATGTATATTTTATTGAATATCTAATTTAAATTTAATTATTTTGCAGATGTTTATTTTGTACCTGTTGTTACATTTCTTGTATTTAGCTGTGGGGATTATGCTGGTCGTTTGTTGTCTGGTTTTTTTCTCTGGGTAAGATGGATCAAAAGATTAATGTCAATAACAAAAATATTAATTATCATTTATTATTTTAATTAGCCAAAAAGAAAACCTTGGCTTGTTGTGCTGTTATCAATATTAAGAATATTATTTATTCCTGCATTTTTATTTTGCAATGTACAACCTCGTAAGAATTTACCAGTTTATATAACAAGTGATATTTATTATATTATTCTTACTGTTTTATTTGCAATTGGTAATGGATATTTATGCAATATTTCATTTGTACTTGCTCCTACGTAAGTAGAATTATTTTATCTTATCAATATTTCGATTATTTATTTGTTGTAATTTAATTTAATTTTAATTTTAATTCAACAGAATGGTAGAACAGCAAGATCAAGAAGTTGCTGCTGCAATGATGGGTGCTTTTCTTGGCTTAGGTCTTACATTTGGATCAGCAATAAGTCTTATTTTTGTTAAAATAATTTAGCAAAATTTACTGTAATAATAAACATACTAAATTTTATAATAATTATATTAATTATTTTTTGTAAAAATATATTATTTTTTTAGATAAAAAATTTTTAATATAATATTTTATTATTAATTATTATTAATTTTAATATTTATTTTTAATTATAATAATTGTTAAAAGTAATAAGGCAGTTGTTGGTTTGTAATAGTTAACTTACTTACTTCCTGGGAAAATTACAGCTAAAAAAATAAATAAATAAATAAATGAAAATTGCAAGATTATCTAGTCACCAGTGTCATCTAAAATATTTAAATGTTACATTAAAAAAAAAGCACCACAACAATCAACAAAAAGCTGTAAAAATAAAACTTCTATTTTTGATAAAACAAAATATAAATTTGTACATGAATTGAAACTGTTTATTAATTATTAATTAATTATCAAGTTTATAAAATATCATTAACAATCAAAAAATAAAGTATAAATAATCAAGAAGCCTATAATTATTATTAAAAAAATGTATAAATATTTATTAAATATATTATATAATAATAATATATAATATATTTAATCACAATAGTTTTTAAGTGCAAGTCTTGTGACAATATTCATTGATTGAAGTTCTTGAAATAATAATTTACAAGCATATGGCATAGTCATTGTTGATATTGATCCTTGTGCACGACAACCATGACACCATCCACTGTATGCCATGAGTCCACATTTATTACAAATATCAAGTTTAAATGCATCACTTGATAACATAAGTCTTTCAATAAGCATCATACTAGCACCATAACCAATAAGACAATCTCTTTCCATTTCACCAAGTCTTAAACCACCATCTTTTGCTCTACCCTCTGTTGGTTGTCTTGTTAAAACAGCTCTTGGTCCAGTTGAACGTGCATGAATTTTATCTTGTACCATGTGTTTTAATTTTTGATAATAAACTGGTCCAGAATAAATATATGCCTGTATTGGTTCACCAGTTGTACCAGAATAAAAAATATCTTTACCCATATAATTATAACCATGACGAGCTAAATCTTCACAAACATCATCAACTTTTGATCCACCAAATGCTGTACCATAATGAAATTTACCATCAAGTACACCAGCTTTACCAGATAATAATTCAATTAATTTACCAACTGTCATACGTGATGGAAAACCATGTGGATTCATAATCATATCTGGACAAATACCAGAATCATTAAATGGCATATCTTGTTGTTCAACAATTAATCCAGTAACACCTTTTTGTCCATGACGACTACTAAATTTATCACCAATTTCTGGTCTTCTAACTTGTCTTAATAAAATTTTAGTTATTTTTATATTATCATGATCAATTTCAATAACTTGTTCAACATATGCCTCAACTGGATTTTTATAAATAATTGGTTTATCATTATATTCATCATTTTTTCTAGCATCATTTGTAGATTTATTTGCATTACTAACTTGATCATCGGTATTTTTTGGTACTGCTTTATTAATAAGTACCTGTTTATTTTCAACTCTTGCACCAACAGCAGCAGTACCACTCCATTCAATGTATTCTTTATTTTCTTTATATGTTGCATCATCAAATGATTTTGTACATAATGATTCATGTAACCATATTGGTGCTTTTGTATCTTTATTTACAGTTGGTAATTTAATAACATCTTTAGCATTAGATTGATGTGACATTAATGTTGTTTTAGCACTTTTATAAACAATACATCTACCATAGCCACGATCAATTGATGCTTTATTTAATATTAATGCATCTTCAATATCATAACCACTGTATGACATTACAGCAACAATTGCATTTTGTCCAGCTGGTAATTTATCATAATTAATAAGATCAAGTGTACGTGTTTTAACCATTGGTGCATGTGGATATACTAAATTATACATAATTGTATCAGCTCTATTACGTTGATTGTAGCCAATTGTTCCCATGGCTTGTTTACCCATAGCACATTGATATGTATTACGTGGACTTTGATTATGATGTGGAAATGGTACAAGACCAGCACATACACCAAGCAATGTAAATGGTTCAATTTCAAGATGTGTTGTATTTTCTTCAATTTGTTCTTCATTAAATGCAATTAAACAATCATTTTCTTCATTAACATCAAGATATTCAATAATACCTTCTTGTAAAAAATCTTCAAATTTTTTAATACCATGCTCAAGATCATTAATATGTTTTTCTGTAATAAGTGGTTTACCTTTTTCAATAATAATATATGGACGACATAAACGACCACTATCAGAACTTATTTGTATTGATTTATAACGACGTTGTACAAATATTGATACAGAATAATGTATAAAACCTTTACGTCTTAACATTCTAAATACATTTAATAAACGTTGATGATTAATAACAACACCAAGTATATTACCATTTAAATAAACAGTATGTACACTTTTATGATTAATTTCTTGTCCACCAAGTATTCTAATATCTTCAGTACCACAATTAAATAATATTCGTGATATTGGTAGTTCATCAACTTCAGTTGTAATATGTGTCATTAATGCTAAATTTTTAACAAGACCACAACCTTCACCTTCTGGTGTATCACTTGGACATAACATACCCCATTGTGATGGTTGTAATGAACGTGGTCCAGATACTTTACGTGTTTTTTCAAATTGTGAATTAACTCTTGTCATCATACCAAGTGCTGATATATATGATAAACGTGATAGTACTTGTGTTACACCATGACGTTCCATTCTAAAACGTTTTATTGTCCAATTACCAGATGATATTGCAAATGCAAGAGCATTTGTTATTATTGTACCATTAACCAAGTATTTACCAATGTCAAATATTGATGTTTTTTGTTTTGGTATTAATTTTTTAGCCGTTTCTTGTAGCTCAGAGTTAAATCTTTTAAAACAATCTTCAAACATCAATGCTAATAATGAACCAGCCAACTCAAGACGTTTATTACCATAATAATCACGATCATCAAGTAATGATGGATCATTTTGTGCACTTATAACACGACGTACCATTTGTGCTAAATATACTGCTTTTGTTTTAAAACTATAATCAACAACTGGCACATGTGATAATATCATTTGCATTATAATATCTTTCATACTATCATATAAATTTTCTTTTGATGGTGTAGCCTGTTTTTTTTGTGGTATATTACGTTGTTTACGTTTATTTGACATATATTTTAATGCTTGATTTTGTGAATATATATTTAACAAATGACATTCTTCAAAACTTTGAAAAAATTTATTTTGAAATTCATCATCAGTACCAATTAATTGCATTATTTCCATGTCAGATGTTATTCCCATTGCTTTAAATAGAATACATATTGGTATGTCATCTTGAAATATATTATGACGTAAATAATATTTTCCAGATTTACCAACAATTGTTGTTTTTGTTTTTCTTTCATCAGTTGAACTGTTACAAAATGCAATAAAACAACCTTTTGTATCTTTTTCAAGAAGTATTCTGTTTCTCAACATTTGTTCTTGAATGAGAATAACTTTTTCTTGACCATTTACAATAAAATAACCGCCTGGATCAAGAGGACATTCATTTAGCTCAGCCAATTGAAAATGTGATTTATCAGTTAAATGACAGTTGGAACTCCTCAACATTATTGGCATTCTAATTGAAAAATTTACAATTTTTATTAGCTTTATAATTTAATAATTTTATTTAATTAATTTCATTACCTTCCAATTGCTACATCATGTAAAACAACACGATCACTACCTCGACTGTACTCTACATCCACCAATATTTGGGCTGTATAATTTATGTCTCGTAGACGACATTCATGTGGTGTTATTCGACGAAGACTACCTTTTTTATCAGGTTCATTTGGTTCTCCAATTTTAACATCAAGATATCTTTAAAATAAAACATAATATTATTGCACATCACACAACACATTATGCACAATTAAATATATGATTAATTTACCTCAAGAAAAATAATGGATCAGCTTCACTAAAAATTTGATTATTAGCCTGGACAATTTTTTTGATGTCAACATTTATAAAATAATTAAATGAATCAATGTGTTGTTTAACTAATCCCTTGCCTTTTAAAAATGCTGGTACCAATTTCCATTTATCCTGTTAAATAATTATTAAATTAATTATTAACAAATTACTAAACAAACACATAACCTCAAAATATGATGATTTACCTCAATTGGTTTAACAATTGGTGAACACTTTTGTTCATCAATATTTTTTGTGTTATTATTTTTATATTCACCCATTTTTAAATAATGTATTCTCAATTATTGAGAGTTATTTTATTGTTTTATAAATTAATGGAGTAAAAAAAACAACATGTGTTTTTCTCGTTTCTCTTCATTTTTTTTCGCTCCAAGTTGATGATGATGTCAGTGCACCCTTGTGCCAGTGAAAAAAAGCTTGATCCCCGCATTGTTTATTTTGAATTTTTTTTAATAATAATATTAATCAACAAGTGGGAGAAATATATTTTTTATTAAAAAAAAAAAATAGGTCAAGTGATATCAAATCACTGGGTCTTAAAAATAAAATCATTAAATTATCGAGAGACAACAACATATTGGAATATTTTTATCAAATAATCAAAATGTTAATATATTCAAAGTTTTAATATGCTTATTTATTCGACTTGTGTTATCACATGTTTGATAAGACAATTTATACACAAAACGATTTGGTAGAATTACCATATGTTTAATCCACTTGAAAATACATTTTTGCAAATTGAAAAATACGTTTATTATTTAAAAAAAAATGATGATGACTGGTTTGTATCGTAATGCATTAAATGTTTCAAGATTTTTAAAAGGCAAATTTGTAATAAATAATTCAAGATGTTTATCAAATTATTATCCAATTGATGAAAATATTTATGGATTAACTGATCAACAAAAAGAGGTTAGTTAATATTACAAATAAATTATATAAATAAATTGAACATTTTATTAATTTTTTTACAGTTGAGATCAGTTGTTTTTAATTTTGCACAAAAAGAGCTGGCACCAAGAGCTCAAGAGATTGATAAAAATAATAATTTTCCAGATTTACGAGTAAGTAAATAATACGTAATTAATTTGCAAAAATTAATTAGTAATGGTTTTTGTTGTTGAATGATGATTAGATATTTTGGAAAAAACTTGGTGACTTGGGTCTTCTTGGTATAACAGCAAAAGGTGAATATGGTGGTAGTGATGGTACATATTTAGATCATGTTATTGTTATGGAAGAATTAAGTCGTGCTTGTGCATCAATTGCTTTGAGTTATGGTGCACACTCGAATTTATGTATCAATCAAATCAACAGAAATGGAACAGAACAACAAAAACTCAAGTATTTACCAAAGGTAAATGAGCAAATAAAAAAATATGTATATTTTAATTTTAAAAATAAACATTTATCGTTATTATAAAATATTTAGCTATGTAGTGGTGAACATATTGGTGCATTGGCAATGTCTGAGCCTGGTTCTGGATCAGATGTTGTATCAATGAAATTAAAAGCACAAAAAATAAATGACTATTATATATTAAATGGTAATAAATTTTGGATAACAAATGCACCAGATGCTGATACTCTAATTGTTTATGCTAAAACAAATTTTAATGTTGAAAAATCACAACATGGAATAACAGCATTTATTGTTGAAAAACAAATGGAAGGTTTTAGTGTTGGAAAAAAATTAGATAAACTTGGAATGAGAGGTTCAAATACAGCTGAATTAATTTTTCAAGATTGTAAAATTCCAGGTAACAAATACAAATTAATATTTTACTTTTATAAAATTGAATAATTATTTTTTTTTTTTTGTGTTTTTTTATTTAGAAAAAAATATACTTGGTGAAGTGGACAAAGGAATATATGTTTTATTCAGTGGATTAGATTTGGAAAGACTTGTTTTAGCAGCTGGACCACTTGGGTAATTGAAATTAATCAAAAAAAAAAAAATATTTAATTGTTGCTTTTAATTAAAAATGATTTATGAATTTTTAAAAAGAATTTTACAAGCATGCTGTGATGTTTCATTTGAATATGCTCATACGAGAAAACAATTTAATAAAAAAATAGCAGAGTTTCAATTTATCCAGGTAAGCTTGATTGAAATTAATTAAAAACTTTATTAATTAATTGTTTTTTTCATTTTGTTTAAAGGGTAAAATTGCAGATATGTATACAAGTCTCAGTGCAAGTAGAAGTTATTTGTATTCAGTTGCAAGATCATGTGACACTGGACACATTAATCGAAAAGACTGTGCTGCTGTTATATTATTTTTAGCTGAAAATGCAACGAAAGCAGCTCTCGAATCAATACAAATTCTAGGTAATATAAAAATAAATTAAGATTAAATTACAAATTAATATTTAACAATGCAAAATTAAAAGGTGGAAATGGATTTATCAATGATTATCCAACTGGTCGTTTATTAAGAGATGCTAAACTATATGAAATTGGAGCTGGAACAAGTGAAATACGTCGTCTTGTTATTTCACGTTCAATTACTGATGAATACTCATGAAAAAAACAATTATTTTTTAATTTAAAAATAAACTCAAATCAATGATGACATTAAGATATATATTTTCAATCAACAAATGACATTGATAAATAATGATTAATAAATTATAATAAGTCATTCATTACTTAACAATAAAAATAGTTTTATAAATAAAAAAAAAAAAAAGTTTAATTGTGTTAACTTTGAGAGATAAATGAGTCACTAGAACACATTTTGTTTGAAAATTCAATTGAAAAATCAACCTTTAGCGCTATAGGTTGCTAATTTAAGGTGTTGACATCCTCATTTTATTTTATTTTTTAATGTCTGTCGCATTCTAAATGAGTCTTTTTCATTTCAATTAACATTGGTATTTATTGGTCTTTCTCACTCTGATCATTGTCACCAATTGGATTGATTTAAATACCCATTAATCGGATAACCGCCAAAGTAATTGGATCGGTTTTTTGTCGAAAATAATTTTTAAACAATTTATTTGTTTTTAAATCATTGTTGAATCGAAACAGTGGCTGGTGTCAGTGCAATTGTAATTACAATAATACAAATTAATTAAATCATCAGAGATAACAGGATTATGGCACTTAAATTTTCAATTGGAAATTACTATACAACCTACGTGAGTCAAATAAATTTATCATAAATTTAATTAAAAATTAAAAAAACCACTTATCAACAAGTGCAGATAAATTTTTTCTATACAAAAAAAAAAAATTTTATTAAACATTGATTTTTAAATTAATTAAACAAAAATGTTTTCTCAATCAATTTTAAATTATTCCGCCTTTTTAAATGCGCAAGATCAAAATTATAATTTTAACTTGAAATAAATAAAATATTTTAAAAATATATATATAAAAATTTTATTGATGCGTGTTGAATTGTTGATGATTTATGACAAGCTCTGTTAAATCACAGCTCGATTATATCAACAAGATTTTTATAGCATAGGGGATGATTGATCTAAAAAAAAGAGACAGAGATTATTGAGAAAGCAAATGTACATTACAAAATAAAAAAAAAATAAACACATTGTTAATAACAATATCATAAATATACACACATGTTTTAAAATCAATATGTGTTGTATTTGGCAATGTGGCAAAATGAGGCCACAATGAGTATGAAATAATTGTTATGTACCTCATTGTGAATATTGTGTAATATATATGTGTCAGTATCTATAACGTGATTTTATATTTCACCAGCAATTGAGGCATATTGGTAAATTGTATGCATGATAATTATTAGTTCACCACTAGCCACTGAACAGTGAACTTGATTTTTATAAAATTTCCTCAATTTTTAATTTTTGTTATTAACTTTTTTTATCATCATCGAATTTAGTGTTATATTTATTTTTTTAATGTGAAAATTTAACGTTATTTTATGTTTTTTTTTAATTGGCTAAAAAAACAACAAAGTGATTTGAAATTTTGAAAATAAAAAAAGAAGGATAAACAGGTAAAATTTTATATAATATTGTTGCTGATATAAAAGGTCAAGGGTTTGAGAGCATGACGAGGAAAGATACGTTGGTATTGAAAATACAAAGACATCCAGGTCAACCTTGGGGTTTCCGCATTGCCGGTGGTGTTGATTTAGGCACACCGATTATCGTCACCCGTGTGAGTTTTAATTATTTATGTTTATTGTTGTCCTTGTTGTTTTTGCTGTATGTTGTGTTTATTATTTTATTATTTTTTTATTTATTTATTGACAAATAAATTAATGTTTTATATGTGGTTTTTTTTTTTTAAATTATTAATTAAATTTTTTGTTGATTTGTTTTAGTCTGAGAATGAAGACCTCCAGAAGGGTGACGTGATCAAGAAAATTGATGATTATGATGGTTCTGATTTGAGGCATGTTGATGCACAAGATTTACTAGTTAATACAAATTCATGTAAACTCGTTGTAGACAGGTTTGATATGTCGATTAATGGGTTTTTTTTTTTAATTGAAAAAAAAAATCAATTTATCGAAATTAAAAAATCTAGCTTTATATTGACAAGTTTTTTAAAA
>MKYW01000209.1:34713-90279 GCA_015776835.1 Aphidius ervi
AAAAAAAAAATTAATTATATGATGGAAATGGCAAAAGGAGGTTTTTCACATACTGCGTTCAAATTGCCTTCTTGACAGCGGACCAAGCCAGCGTGATCAAACATACCAGCTACCTCCCATCTCGAAGGACTTACATCTCTCAAGAGGTCATCCATCCATCACCGAGTTTTCTCCTTCACGCGAGGGACAGGGGCAATCGGGTGGGTTTTGAAGGGTAATGTGTTCCGGATACACATGCCTTCCTAGAAGGTTAGCTACTCCTTCGAGAAAGGACTTTTTGTATGTCCTCCTTCCGGGGTTTCCTTCCCCCTGAATTAAAAGAAAACTTTCTTGTATATATACAAACTACTCCCGACTTCACCACTTGTGAGAAACGGCGATTTTTAGCCACCTAGCGATTAAAATTATATTCTCAACTCTTTTTGCAATTAATCAGGAATTTACTTTACCGATTAAATAAAGACAGTAAAGAAAAAAAGAGAGAAAAATATAGCTAAACAACAACAAACACCTCATCATTGTCAGCAATTGTCAGTGATTTTCAGGACAAAATTGTTGAAGAAAAAATGTAGTTTTTAATAAGTTATCATTAACAATTTGACTGGCCAAGCAAAAAGCCATAAATATAAATTAAATAATAAAATTATTGTCTTTGACAATATGAAATTATTTAAATTAATAGTACATCAAAAGGGCTTTAGTCCTGAAGATTTGTTGATAAATCAAAAAGATTATCCAGGTATTAAAACTGGTGATGTTGTTGAAATATATCATCCAGATGATGAATTTAGTAGATTATTATTACAAGTTAAATTATTTAAAGATGATTTACAAGGTACAACAATAAGTGTTGAAAATAATATTGCAACAATGTTTCAATTACGTACATTTACTGATGTATTTATGAATACTGTTGATCCAGATAGTGTTGCACTTGATTCAATTGAATTGACATTTAAAGATCAATATATGGGAAGAAGTGAAATGTGGAGATTAAAAAATAGTCTTGTAAGTAAAAAAAATAAATAAATAAATGTTGTTGTTGTTGTTGTTATTGTTGTTGATGTTGTTGTTATTTTCATTGCAGGTAAACATGTGTGTTTATACAAATAAAAAAATTGAATTTTGTAGTGGAACAATAAGATGTCAAGTACATGAAATGTGGTCACAAGGTGATCGTGTTGCTTGTGGTGTCATAACAAATGATACAAAGGTAAATATTATTAAATAATAAAATATATATTCAATAATAATAATTGAAAATAAATAATTAAAAATAGGTTGTTTTTCGTTCATCAACAAGTATGGTTTATTTATTTATTCAAATGAGCTGTGAAATGTGGGATTTTGATGTACATGGTGATTTATATTTTGAAAAAGCAATTAATGGATTTTTAGCTGAATTATATCAAAAATGGAAAAAAAATAGTAGTAATCATGAAGTAACAATTGTATTATTTTCACGTACATTTTATGAAGCTAAAAATATTGATGAATTTCCAAATAATATGCGTGATTATTTACAAAAAGATTATCTTGGTAGATATTATGAAGATTTTTATAGAATTGCTGTACAAAATGAAAAATGTGAAGATTGGAATAATATACTTGTTAAACTACGTAAATTATTTACAAATTATACAACAATTGTATTGGATTATCATAAAAAACCAGGTATAACAATACCAACATCAACAAATTCAACAGCAGCACAGGGTAATTTTTTAGAAGTATTAAATATGTCATTAAATGTATTTGAAAAACATCATCTTGATAGAAGTTTTGATAGAACTGGTCAGCTATCAGTTGTCATAACACCAGGTGTTGGTGTATTTGAAGTTGATAAAGAATTAACAAATTTTACAAAACAAAGAATTATTGATAATGGTGTTGGTAGTGATCTTGTTTGTGTTGGTGAACAACCACTTCATGCTGTGCCATTATTTAAATTTCATAATAAAGATATAACAGCAAAATCAAATGATGAATATAGAATGCCACATTGGATTAATTTAAGTTTTTATTCATCAAATAAAAAAATTCCATACTCAACATTTATACCAAGAATTAAAATACCACAAAAAGTTGATAGACAATATATTAAAACTGGTAAAACAACAAATAAAAATAAATGGTGGCCAAATGGTATTAAAGATTATGCTGCATATGATAGACAAGTATTTCAATTACCAACCGTTTCCACATCAAAAACATCATTGAGAGTTAAAAAAACAAGTGTAACATGTATTGACACATACAATAATACACAAACATGTAAAATAATAAAACGTAAAATATCTGATCCAGATATTAATCATTCACCAACTGATATTACAACATTGACAGCAAGAAGTGCTGCTATTTCAATACCAGATAGAAATGATGGAGTTATAAGAAAACATTCAACTGGTGATACAAATATTGGTAATAATAAAAATTCAACAAAAAGTGAATTTATTGATACAACATTGTCACCGTCATACAGACAAATATCTGGAAGTGCTGGAAGTCCAATGGATACAACAATACAATTTTCAACATCACAAAAATCTGCAAAAGGATCATTCAATCCATTTGATCGTTCTTATGTTAATATTAAACCAACCAGCAATAGACGTCGTTGGACTCATATATTTCCAAAAGGTTTGTTTGTTTTTTAAATCATAATTTCATTTGGAAATTAATTATTTTTATATTAACCAGGACCAGCTGGTGATTTAATTCAACAACATCATCATCAAGCAGGCAAATCAACATCAGAAAATCAATCTCAAGTTACCTTCAATGATTGTAAGTATTACTTTTTTATATTATTTAAAATACATGTTACTAAAATAACTATAAAAATTTCATTCCATTATGTGTATTAAAAATAAAATAAATAACGAAACAAAAAAAAAAAATCATAATAATTTGTTTCATACATTCATCTTGTTGGGGAAATTAAAAAACATGGATGATGATGATTTGTGTTCAACTTATACAGCAATTATAGGTAACGTTTTTAACAATGATAAATTTAGTTATTGTTTTTTTTTAATAAACAAATTAATAATTGCTGGATAATATATTTTACAGGTGTTGATTGGAAGTCATTGACAATACCAGCATGTTTACCAATAACAACTGATTATTTTCCTGATAAAAAAAGTTTACAAGATGATTATGTTGTGTCTGATTATAATTTATTGCCAGATGATGTTAATGCTGATTATGCACAACAACGTGCTATTTATAAAAAGCCATTAACAACTGCTGAAGTGTTTAAAGAACTTGTCTCACAAAGACTTGCTCAGGTATTAATTAAAATAAAAATAAATAAGATATATATTTTTGTTTATTAATTTGTATTTATTTTTTTCATTAGGGTTTTCAATTAATTATTTTACCAACAATTGAAAAAGTTAAAACAATAAATGCTGGTAGTAATTCATCGACACATGTTAGCTCAGTTATTCGTGGTAGACAAACACAGTCAGAACCAAAAGAAGAATATCTTCTTAGCATTGGAAGAATATTTCATAAAATATCATTAAGTGGAAATTGTATAACTGTTACAAGTTATCGACCAAGACGTTCACATCCTCCTTTTAATATTCATTATGGATATCGTTTTCATGCACCACATAATGATACATATGAATTGTCTTGGGTGTCATTTACAAATGAAAAACCAGAAAATTATAGTTGGAATTATTTAGATCATTATATTTGTACACGTGGTGTTGCTGATTTTGCACGTTTTGAAGTAAGTTTTTAAATTTAAATGAATATTATTAACTTTAATTTATATGTTTTAATTTTTTATTATAGTCACTTAAATATTGGAGATACAGAATGTTTTTATTACCACTGACAAATCCAGGAACAACAAAAATATCTGATGGTTCAACAACGTGTGATGTGTACAGTCCATCAGCATCCAATCAACAAGCAACACAAGTTGATTATTTCATACGTTTTATTGAATTTTGGTTGAATAAAATAAAACGTAACAATCCACTAGCTCACTGGGTAATGAAAAATAATTTTTATACTCATACATATTGCATGGCAAAAAAAAAAAAAAGATTTCTATAATTTTAAATGAAAAAAAAACAAAAATCACTATTTTAACAAAAAAAAAATATAATTTTAATTTAACACGCATGATTATATTAAACGTGTGATAATTTTTTATTACACAATTAATTACTCGACACTTGAAAATAGATGAAACATAATTTTACATTTATTTAATTTATATTAATCTAATAATCTCTCTCTCTCGAAAAAAAAAAAAAAGAAAAAATTTAAATTATTTTATGAGCAGGAAAAAAAAATGATATGGTTGATAAAAAAAATATTTAGATTGTTTATATAATAATCTGGGAAAGGTGTTAAGCACGATAATGTTTCAGAGCCCAACAGCTCTAGGTGGGATACCTCCAAGAGATCCTGCCTCACACCTGACCAGACGCAGGCACAGCACAAGTCTGATATTCCTCACTAACCAGGTACATTCACCTCCCATCCAATTACAGTGCAGCAATATTGATATTATTATTCCGGTACAAGTATTATTTATTATTCCAAGTGTTTAAAATCATATTACATATTATCATTCAGATAAACATTACGTATACACGTTTTATTTTTTAAAAATTTATTTTAAAATTATACACATTTTTTTTAAGTTGAATTGTTTATTGTTTAAATTATTATCATAACATTTTATTAACAAAATCATACGCTTGGAAATTAAATTCATTGTCGTTGTTGTTTATTTTATTTTATTTTATTTTATTTTGTTTATTTGTTTATTATCGTGCCTGTGTTTGTTGTGATTGTTTTTTTATTTATTAATTTTTTTTTTCTAGTTTAATTATTTAAATATTATTAATTAACATTTTTAATAGTTTTATTGCTGATCATGATACATTCATACGTTGACAAGCTGCATCAACACATGATTTAATTATTTTTTTTCTTTTTTTTTTTAATGATAGTTGGGANATAATTGGGAGTTTTTTTTTTTTTTTTTGCTAATTTTTTATTGTATTTCAGAATAATGTTGGGGGAACTTCACCTTTTCGTGAAAGAGTGGGAAGTAATCGGCTACATGATAAACCAAGACCAAGGTTTGATTATCAAATTAATATTTTAATTTTTGCAATTTTGTTAACTAGTATTTTTGTTTTGCAATTTTTTAATTTCAGCTTGATTTTTTATTATACAAATTTTTTAAATTTTTAACAGCTTTTTTATTATTTTTTATTACTAAAATATTTCATCTTGGTGAATGGAGTTATTTAAAATATAAAATATAATTTGTTTAATATTATTTGCATTTTATTTTCTCAGCTTCAAATGTTTTAATTTTTTTTTTCTTTTTTTTTTTCAAGCAACAATAAATTTGATAAAAATATTTTTAAAAATTTTCGGCTAAATATCAGGTCAGGTTCAAAAGTTATGGATCGTGGTGGTAAAGTATCACCAGCAAGTGAAGCAGTTAAGCCACTTTCATTGGATCAACAATCCCATCAAGATGTCCACACAGAAAATAATGAAGAAAAGTAAGATTCTCAATTAAAATTAAACCCAGTAAAATAAATAAATATATTTTATTAATTATTTACAGTATTAATAATGATGGATCAAGATTAAAAAGCAACGCATCAAACGTAGAAATAATTGAAGCCCTAAAAAATACTCATCCAGATTTTTTTATTCAACATGCATCATTACCAAATCAGACATTTGTAAGTGCTGATATAATATTCTGGTTAAACAATAACATCGAGGGTGGTACAAGTGTTGATAAAGGAATAAAAATAATGCAAAATATGATTAATGAAAAATTAATTTGCCATGCATCTGGTGATTATACAAAGCCATTTATAATTGGTTATTATTTTTACTATATTGTGCAAGAAAAAAATCACAAACTACAGCATTATTCATCAGCCCAAAGCTTTGAAAATGAATGGGTTGAAATTGAAATAAAACCACCAGTAAATTGGTGTCAACCAGTTACAAATTCATCATTAACAAATATACCAACATCAACATGTGAAACAATTGATGAATCAAATATACCACCATTTTTACGTGATGATTTAGATATATATTTATTAAGCCAAGAAAAAGAACGTCAAATAATTAATTGTAAACATACACATCTTGATATTGATATTAATTCAAAGAGTGATAGAATTGAATGGGGACATTTACGTTATCAATCATTATTTAAAATTGATCATTCATTTGAACTTGTTGTACAGTGGGTTGCTGCATCTGGTAGTATGGTTGGTGATTTAATACTTTTTTGGCAACGTAAAGCACAAATGTATCAATTACAAATGGTACCAATACCAAGTGAATTAATATCATTACCAAATTCATTAAAAAGTGATCCATTAAGAGGACCAATATTTATACCACTTGATACTGAATGTTTAATGCAAAATAGAGATCATTTATTTGAAGAATTTCGTGAAGAAACATATTCACATAGATTATTTTTATTTCAAGAAGCAATTATACAAAAATTTGGCTTTATACCATGTCAAATTGATTGTAATGATAATAATGATTATCAGTATGTCCATGTTACTGGTAATGCATTTATTTTATTACCATCAACAATTCATCAAAGACAAAGAAATCGTCTTGGTGATAGACGAAGTGGGTTTTTATGGTCTTGGAATCATATGATTAGCAGAAAAGGAAAATCATTATCATCAGCTGGTGATGAATTATTTCATAAAAAAATTATACAAGATTTTAAATTTTTTTGTACAAATGGTGATAATAGACTTAGTCAATTTTGGGAATCTTGTTGGGAATTAAAAGAAAAATCATGTCTTGATAATAGTTCAGTTTTTGTTAATTAAAAAATAATTAATATTTTTGTTTTTTACTGTAAAAATTTGTGTAAATTAAATCATCAAAATGTTAATATTTCTTTTTATAAAAAATAACAACGAAATAAGTATAAATTTTTTAAAGTTAAATATGATGTAGTTTTTTTAAAAAATATTATTCAATTATTGTACAATATTTTATTTTTTATTGACAACAAATACTTTTATAAATTCAACAGTGTGCCATTGACTATTAATAATTCAAAATGTCTTTTTTAATTAAATAAATTATAGTCTGAATAATGATAATACAATTGTCTCTTTATTTATTTTTTAATTTTTATTTTTTCCTTTATTAATGTTACCAAGTCAACTCTACCATGGCCCATTACATTCAGAATCAAATTCCATTTTATTTATTAAACTACACAGCTTCAATAAAATCGCGCAGCTAAAAACTCGTAAAAGAGTTTCATTTTCGGGTAATGACATTGAATTTACTTGAGATATATGATAGTTGATATTCTCAAGTAGTGGTTTTATATTTTTATTTTTTAATCCATTTTATATATCTATTGACATTACACTATCAATACTCACTTTATTTTTCATAATATTTAAAACGAATTCCACGAACGAATTTTTAACCTCATTATTAGGATATTTTAAATACCAAGTGTTATTATATTTTTTATCAATTGTTAAATAACCACTATGAAACATGAGAGCCACTGAATCTTTTTTCGAATGGATTGGATTATTGAAGTCAACTCTCGTTGTTATTTCGGGTTTGTTATCATTGAAAAAAAGTTGAAAATCATGTGGTTTATTTATAAGTTGGTTCACTAAAACTGTTGGCATTCCAGTTTTAAACCAATAATTTTCGAATCGATAATTGGTTAAGCATTTTAAAAATGAAATTGGATTATATACTGTTTCACAATTATCAGAATCACAAAATTTATAACCATTGTATTCTTTTTTCAATTCTTCTATGATTGCATCAATAACAACTTTCAAGTATTCTTTTGGCTTTTTCTCATCTGGTATTTTATTAGCTATTGTAATTAATATTTTGTTATTGTTAGTATTACTATAAGTATATTTATCAATATCAAGAATTTTACGTTTTCCTTGATTAACATCAAGAATTTCAGAATCTTCTTCTTGATTTACATTTTTTATATATATTTTTTTATTAGTTTTTTTATCATAAAATTTTTCAGCAAAGTCTTGTAAATCACTGTCGAATTTTTCTCTAATTTCGAGCTCAGTAAAACCGCATATTGTATTATATTTGGTCTCAAGACTTATGTGATCTATAGTATTAGCACCTGACAAAATATCACATAGGCTAAATGTTGTTATACCAACGGATAAAACCATATGAATAATTTTATGTTGTGATTTAAACAAACTATATATAAGTTTCATATCACTCAATATTTCACTTTTTTCATTTTCATCAGTTGCCGCATTAGCTGGGCCATCATATTCGTCAATTAAAATTACTACGTTGGTTTTATAATTTTTATGTAAATTGACAATTATGGATCTCAAAACTTCTGAGCACATCATTTCATTCAATGATTCATCTAATATTATGTGATATTCGTCAGCGATTTGTTTTAAATATGAAAATAATTTTTCTTTAAATTCCGAAGCAGTCTTCACTGACATTTTCAAAAAATTAAGATGTATAACTGGATATTCTTTTGTCAAGTCATATTTACTTTTGCCAATATCATATTGTTGGAAATATTTTTGATGTTTACATTTGCAAATGAGTATGATGGTTTCAATCAACATGGTTTTACCAAATCTTCTTGGTCTAACAAGCTTCCATTGGCCTCCTTGTAATAGCATTTGAATACAATGAGTTTTATCAACATAACAATTTCTTTCCATTAAATCAATAACAGTAATATTAGCTATGTTAGAAATGTGATGTAGCCCACATGAAATGTCCTGTTGAAGAATAAAAAGTATATTTTTAAAATAAACAAAAAAACTTATTATTATTATATTGTAACTATATTTTTTTTTTTTAAATAATCTAAAGAATTTTTTCTTTTTATGTCATCTTTCACAAAATGATTTAGTTATCTATTTAAATTCATTTGACAAATACTACTACTACTTTTATTAATTGCCAGACTCAAAATTAAAAACAACAACAATTATAATATTATTGTTGTTGTTGTTGAATAATTAATCAAGATTAATTTTTATATTTTATTTGGTAAATTGGCAAATTATTTAAAAAAAATAAATAAATAATTTGTATTATACAATAAATTTAAATAATGATTTTTCATTGATATCTACTCACTATTTTTTTCCAATAATCTTCAACTTTTTGCTTGACTGTTTTAGCAAGTTCTATCAAGCGTATTCTATCACCTATCTCAAACTCAAAGGGATTTTCTATTTCTTCTATTTTATCTAAAATGTCTTGAGTTAACTTAGAAAAAGAAATAGCATTTTCAAAACGATGCTTGGTCAATATTTTTCGAACATCATCTTGTATTTTTGTATTTATTAAATCACCAAGATTGTCGAAAAACAATTTTTCATTAACTGCTAAAAATAAAATAAAATAAAATGAATATTTATAAAATTGTTAAAGAAAATTAAAACAACATAAGTAATATTAAAAAAAAAAAAAAACAATGAGAAACAATAAATAAAATGAATAAAATAAATATAATGTTTAATTTATATGAATATAATAAATACTTACTCAAATTAACCATTTCATCAGATTTTTCAACATGTTCATTGTCATCACAGACAATTGCTGATACAGAAGAAGAATTCATCTAGGTAAAAGTAAATTAATTAATAAATAAAAATTAAAATCAATTACTAAGCTAATTGCTTGACTTAAATTTAAATCATCAACAACAACAACAACAATAATAATATTGATGGTTTGTGTGAAAATTTTTTAATAACACTAGTTTTATTAACTGTTTTATTTTCAGTTTGATGGATAACAGTTAAATTAGATTTTTTTTGTCTTTAATTGTACGTGGCTCAGTTATCCCATTCAAGAATAGAGAGTTTATTTTCAAAATCAAAAAAATTGAAATATGAAAAATGAAATTAGATTATTGTTGTTGTTGTTGTTGTTGTTTAATTAATTAAAATAAAACACAAGTATCATTAAATGTTACTATTTTTTTTTAATAATGGTTTTCAAGATAAAAAAAGAAAAAAAATTGATATATTAAAAAAAAAAATCACTAATTACTCACTAATTCTTCCAAATATTTTTGACCTGAGGACATTTTTTTGACTTTCTGAACAAAATCTTTCAACAATGCTTTATCACCTAACTTAAACTTGAAGTGTTTTTTTTCTATTTTTTTATTTTCTTTTTTTTCTATGTACCCAAGAATGTCTTCATTTAATTTAGAAAAAGTAATAACGTCATTACAACGATGACTGACCAATACTTCTTGAACATCATGTGGTATTTTTGTTACTTTGATATTATCATAAAGACGATCGATAAACAGTTTGTTATTAGCTGCTTAAATAATAATAAAGAATAATATTAATCAATTATAAATAAATTGAGTATATTTGTATCATTGGATAATTTCTCATAATAATTCATTTTTATAAATATTATAAATACTTACGCAGATTAGCTATTCCAGTATTTAACTCGGCATCTTCATTGTCACCAGAGGCTTGTAGTGTTGGCTGGGTCATTTCTTGTTGTTCATTTAAATTACCACGTATTAATTGTTCACTAACTGTAAATATAAAAAAAAACAAAAAAACAATGAGAAAAAATAAATAAAGTATATATATGTATCACTTGATAACTAATTAATTTCTCAAAATGATTAATTTATATAAATCCATTCAATACATACCAAGTTCAGTAATGGTTTTATCAGATGTTTCGGCATCTTGATGATCATTACAGAATTGTGGTGAAGAAGTAGTAGATTCTAAAAATATATAAATTTGTTGTAATCGAAAGTGCATGAGAATCATCATGAACATAAACTCAAACTCACCTGGGCTATTTTGAGTTGAACTACGAAGTAGTGATTTAATACTTGAATACTTTGATTCAGACATTTTAAAGTGCACAAGATGTGAATCCTTTGAATGACAAAGTCTTATAAATAGCTAATCTTTTAGTAGCAGATTCTAAAATTTTATAAATATTGTGATAATAATAATAATAATAATAATAATAATAATAATAATAATAATAATAATAATAATAGTGTTCAATTAAATAAGTTTATAAATCATCATAAGTACTTATATAAGCTCACCTTTACTATCTTTATAAATTTTGTAATGGAATAGGTTATGTCTGCTTGATATTTTATAAATTCAACAGTGTGCCATATGGCATAGTCAATATATTGACTATTAATAATTCAAAATGTCTTTTTTAATTAAATAAATTATAGCCTGATTAATGATAATGTATTTGTCTCTTTATTTATTTTTTTTTCTTTAAAGATTTACATGGAATTAGATTGTAATTTTATTTTAAATTATATTTTCTACGTATCATCAATATAACGCAGTTGTTTTCTCAATATTTTACCAGCTGCATCCTTTGGAATTTTATCAACAAAAACAACTTGTTCAATTTGCTTGTACCGAGCAGCTCTTGTAGAAATATATTTTTTAACATCATTTTCACAAATAACAGCTCCTTTTTTTTTGACAATAAATGCTTTTAAAATTTCACCAGATCTTTCATGAGGTACACCAATAACAGCAACATCAGAAATTTTATCATGTTGATGAAAAAGTAATTCAAGTTCAGTTGGTGACACTTGCATGCCATTGACCTTGATTATTTCTTTGATTCTTCCATGAAGTGTTAAATTTTCATTTTCATCAAAGCTACCAAGATCACCAGTTTTTAACCATCCACCTTGAATGGTATCCAGGGTTGCCTGTGGATTTTTAAAGTAACCTTTTGTAACTTGTGATCCCTTGACCAGTACCTCACCAATTTTATTAACTTCCAGACATTTTCCAAGATTATCATCAGATCTACCAATGATTTTCATCAAAGTGTTGGGCATCAAACGTCCCACCGAGGTGCAAGGACTATTTTTATTTCCAATTGTTATTACAGTTGTTGTCTCAGTAAGTCCATATCTAAAATTAATAACCATCATAATTATTTTAAATTAAAAATTAATTTTAAATCAAACACATACCCTTGAGAAAAAATAAATTCATTTCCAAATTTTGTTCTTAATTTAGCTATATTTTTATTGCTAATAACTGATGCACATGTTATTATTTGTCTTAAATTATTTGTATGTTTTTTAGTAAATCTTTCATCATTGATCATCAATTGAATAATTGGTGGTACCAAAAAAAATAACGTTGATTTGTTATTGTCCAGGATGTTTAAAAAATCAGTTGAGTTGAATTTTGATAGTAAAATCATCTTTGCACCATTGCTGTAATCGTAACAACATGATATTTATAATTTTATTGTTGAAAAATAAATGAGGCATTTACCTTAGACCTGGACATAATACTACAGAAAATCCATATGCATGAAAAAGTGGAAGAACAAGTGGAATAACTTCCTGAAAATTTCCAACAGCTGGTTGAATTATTTTACAATCTTCATGATGAAATTGTGCCAAGTTTGTTACTAAATTTCTATGGAGTAAAAAAAATGAATGATTAATTGTAAATGATTGAACAAGTTGAGATTAAATACCTGTGAGTAATTTCAACTCCTTTTGGAAGACCAGTGGTACCACTGGAATAAGGTAGAACTGCAGTATCAGTCATGGCATTGACTCCAATTTTATCACCAGTTTTATAAAATTCCTGGACACAATCTGCAATGAGATCATCAAAATTGATGGTACCAGATGGCTGTGAATGTTTTTCATCATTTACATAAATTGGTGAATGTCTAATTGTCGTCACGTCGTTGATACTTTCAATGATAATATCGTGTTTAATTAAAACACTCACTACAGCAACTGTCTCTGAATTTTTAAGCTGATTTTTTATTTCTCTTGCAGTAAATTCAGAATTAACAAGTGTTAGCTTAAATAAACAAACAAGGCAAACAGTAATTATTTATTTATTTTTTATCAATTAATAATAATAGATTTATGGAAATATAATTACACGAATTCCTGCTTCACTGGCTCCCAATGTAACAATTGCAAATTCTGGTATGTTTGGTAAAATAACAGCTACAGTTTCATTTGGTTTTATATTTAATTTTCTTAATGATGTTGCGAATTTACCACTGAGTTTACGAAGTTGGGCATAAGTGTAGGATCGATGAGTTGTCGAGCAAACCTTTGAAAAAAAATAAATTATAATTTCTAAATTATAAAAAAAAATTAAAAAATAATTTTTAAATTTAAATTTTTCATTTAATAATCAACAATTAATTTTAACAATTAAAAAATTTAATTAACTGTGTCAAAATAATTTCGAAAATCGAAAAAATTGAATAATTTTAATTTATTTTTCAATTTAATTTATTTAAATTAAACAAATTAATTACAAAATTGAAATATATATTTTTTAAAATTATATTACCAGTGCTGTTTTATCCCACCATTTGTCAACATCCTTCCAAATAATTTCATGCAAATATGATCCTTTAAAAGAATCGAAATGTTCATGACAAGATCGAAACACATTATCTCCATCAACGAAACTATCACTTGTACATTTTTTTATAAATTCATCTGGACATTTTTGATTATATTTTTCATTAGAAAATTGACTGAAAATATTTTTATTAAAAACCATAATTTTTTCATTAACAATTTGGCGAATTTTTAACTTTGAAAAATACAAACGTAACATTTTTTTTTCCACTTTATTATCTCACAAAAAAAAAAAAAAATTCTGATAGCTTGGTTATTCAACGCGAGCATTTAAATGAAAAAAAAAATTAAAAATAGCATTTGTTGTATTCTACAAAAGATCAAAGTAAGAATGTTTAAAATATTAGCGATTAAAAATAAAGATAAAAATAACTCAGCAACTGGAACATCAATTTATTCCCACTACTCAAATATTGAATATAAAAATTTCTTTGCAAATTTAATAGTCTTTAGTTGAATAAAAATATGCCAACAGCAACACTGACCTAAAATAAATACCAAAAATAAACAAATATAAAATGTTATTGAAAAAATTATCTACAATATTATCAAGAAGTTTTTATACAAGTGTAATTTCAAGGTCATCAGTTCAGCTGGCATACAAATTACACGATGTGGATTCATCAAAAGACAAGCTGCCAATTGTCATAATGGATGGACTTCTTGGATTCAAAGAAAATTGGCAATACATTGGTAATAAATTGAGTGAAAATACAAAAAGAAAAGTCATCATAATTGACACGAGAAATCATGGTGAGTCACCAACAACAGAAGTGATGACATACAAATTAATGGCTGATGATATTAAAAGTCTGTTATCACATCTTGGCTATGAAAAAACTGTGCTTGTTGGTTGGAGTCTTGGTGGATCAACAATGATGCTCAGAACACTCTGTGAACCATCATCTGTTGAAAAGCTAATTGTCATTGACATATCACCAGTTAGAATTCCTCCACTAGTTTATACATTTCCAGCTGTATTTAATTATCTTAAAGATTACGATTTTTCTGGTTCTAAAAATCAACAGGACGCTGTTGATAAGCTTGATGTTTATTTGGCAAAGAGAATTAATAATCCAGCAACAAGAGATTGGATAACAAGTGGTGTTGTTGAAAAAAATAATGGAATGTTTGGATTTAAATTTAATCTTGAATTGATTATTAAAAATTTTGAAGAAAATCTTGGTGATTTTATAAGTGCCATTGATGAGAATAAAGTTGTTGATAAATTTGAAGGTCAAACACTTTTTATTGGTGGTTCATTTAGTCGTTATATTCCAACAGAAGATCATGATAAAATTAAATGTATTTTTCCAAATTGTCAATTTAGATATATTGAAGGTGTTGGACATTTTGTACCACGTAATAAACCACGTGAAGTTGTTCAACTTGTAACTGAGTTTATAAATAAATAAATTTATTAATTTTTGTGTTAATTATATATATTGTAAATTTTTTAAAAATCCTTCTTTCTGTTAAATTCGAAATTAATTAATAGAATAAAAAATAAAAATAGTTGAAATTTATTTATGAAACTTTTGGGGTAATTATTGGATTTACATGTTGTTTAAATATTAGAAAAATAATTTTATAAAAATTTTGATTAGAAATATTTTTTTTTAACAAATACAATCTGCAGCGAAAAATCAACGAGTTTTGTCTATATAAAAAATATCAAGATGAAAAAAAAATAAAAAAATTGAACCATAGCTTTAAAACTTTCAGAATTCGACTGAGAGTGATAGAAACTTGTCATTCGTTTGAAAGTCACAAAGAAAAGAAATTTGTAACTCATCAGCGATGAGAAAAAAAAAAAAAAACACAATGTATTATTTTAAATTTAAATTCATAGAAATAATTAAGATAATTTATATTCATAAATTATTTATTGTTTTTTATAAATTTTTTATAAATTGAATTGGTAATCCATGTAGACATTTTACTACGTTGCGTATACGAAGTATTACAAAATAATTACTCTCTTCTTTAGCTACAAAAGATTCGAAACATGTTTTATAAAATATTTTTTTTCTCTCTAATGTATTATTGGTGCGTGATAACTGTAACGATGAAGATAAAAAGGCTGAGAAAAAAAATACTCCAATTCCATTCTAACGATAAATTAACCATTGAGATTCAATGCAGGCTTTTTTAAGATTTGAATCACATTCTATAGATAAAAAAGTATCATTTGTACGACTTTTAACTGCCTCGTCTGCAGCAATAATCGTATCAATTGTAATTTTTTTGTTACAGCTGATATCAAGAAATTCAAGATCTGGATTATTTTTTATAAATTGAATGACACCAGCATCAGTAAGTTTTTTGCATCTAGAACAATTTAAACTTTTTATTCCTCTTAATTTGAAAATAAAATTGTCTTCAACATTATCATTCCATCCAACATTGAGTTCTTTTAAATTTTTCAAGCTCGTTAAAGCAATACAAGCAGTTGAAGTGATATGACTTTCTCTAATATTCAAACATTTTAAAAGCTTACAATTTTCAGCAATAGCAACAATAGCACTATCTCCAAGGTTGTCACTAAATGCCAAATTTAAATTTTCAATATATTGCAATTTTGATAAATCATTAAAAATTGATGTCTCCACTCTTTCATCCCCGAAAATTACCAGATGTTTAAGTTTTTTACAATTATTTAAAATTGCAACCATTACTTCTTTATTGATATCATTTCCGTACTCAAATTTTAAACAATTGAGGTTTTCTAATTTTGTTAATTTTATAGTAGATTCTCTATTCAAGTTATCAATATTTATGAATTCTAAATTATTGCAATACTTGATGATTTTTTCGATTATTGCATCACTAGCTTGCCAGCGAATATTAAGATATACCAAGTTTCTCAAGTTTACCCAGTTTTCCATTTTAATTTCAGCTAGATCAACATAAAAATCTGGTGCATCAAGATGTTTTAACTTTTTGCATGTATTGAAAATACCACTGAGTAGATTTGGAATATCTTTCATATGACTATCCACGAAAGACACGCGTTTAATGTTGAGATGTTCCAAGTTTGAAAGTTGATTGAATGTAAATATCTCATTTTTAGTCTTACATCTTTCGAGATCAAGATAAACAAGTGTTGTTTTTTCTGATAATTCTTTGATAATGCCGGTGATGTTGTAAGAACGTATTGTCAAACTTCGAAGATTGGTAAATTCTCTCAAAGACTAAAACAAAATGAATTTGATATTCTTTTTTATAAATGACAATAAAAATAATTAAGGACTAACAATATGTACTTACGAAACGTGATGGGGATACATAATAAGTTGAAAAACGATCCTGAAAGAAAATAAATTTAAACGTTATAGTATTCTTTCATATTAATGACAAGAAAATATAATTATTGGCTAACGATAGCTACTTACGGAATCGCATATTCCTGGAAAAGGCGACGGCGGTTCATATCTCAAAAATAAATGAATTTCATTTATATCTTTTGGAAGACTATTCAGCATTTGAAATTGAAATCTTTTTCCAGTTATATGTATTTTAACGACTTTCAATTGCTTCAACTGTGTGAATGCTTCAACAGAGCGATCAGTATAACGATCATCTTCATTTATGTCAATTTCAAACTCAAGTGTTGTTAAATTTTTGCAGTATTCCGCAATCATTGGCATGATACTTGAGTTACAAACTTTTGAAAGAATCAATTCTTTTAAATAAATACCACAATTGAATAATATTTTTTCTACGTATGATTGTGTTAAAATACATTTTTCATAACTACGAACAATTGCATTGGTACTTTTGTATTTTTTAATGTCATACCAAGCTAGTTGACAGGCTTCTTTCCATTTGGAACAAACTGAAATAGAAAATATTAAATCTAAAACATTAATATCAACAAACTAAATAATACATATTTTAATGGTTATACCTTCATCCATAGTTATCCTCTCAGATATTGGCAGCAGCATGAATATTTGTGCTAATGAATCATTATCAAGAGAGTTGATGAAATCCATTTTCTCCTCAACATCATCTGCAGAGACTTGTTGATTTTTCTCAATACGTATCCTCTTTGCACTCATCATCATGACTCATGGATAAATACTGTAAATATAAACAATACATATTATTGAACTGTCAAAATTGTTGATTAAATATTTATTAAAACCATAATAATAAATTTAAATTTTTTATGTCAAATAATTTAATAATCAAATGAACCTAGTTAAATATAGGTAGGTATATTTTTTTTTTTGACGATAAATAATTAAATTGTTAATAAAATATTGAAGATAAAATCACCTTAACGAGTGTTTTTTTATCACTAATTAAATATTGATTCATTTGACTACAAAAATATTAATTAAAATCAGCAAAAATGTAAAGAAACCATTACCTGAAATCTGAAATAAGAAAAACTTTGTTCAAATTTGTTTATTGTTATTGTAACTTGGACTTTCAATAGAGGTTATAACAATCGATAATCGATAAAATATATTGTCTCGGATATGATGATACATGTATGCCTCGATAAGGGCTCAAACTCACTAGACTGCTGGACAGCACTGGACAGCGTCAACTTGAAGCCTTGACAGTTGACACTGGTTGACACTGTCAAGCTTAGTCAAGCTTGTTTTAAAAATCTAAAATCACCGATATGCAAAAAATTTAATAAATCAAGAGCAATCAAGAGGAGACACGGTAATTATGCTCGACTCTCGATTCTCGATCTCGAAGTCTCGAGACAAGAATGAGAAAGAAATATATGGAAAAATATATATGTGTTGATGAGAATATGTGTGATTATTATACATCAAATATTTTGTCCCCTTTCCGCCTCCAATTTTTAGAAATTTAATTAAAATATGATAGAGTTAAATGAGGATGATGAGGTTTTTCGATATAAATAATTAATTAAATTTCAAATAATTTATACCTTATTGGACAAAAAAATAAACAATAAATTGCAACCAGTTTCGATGAATAATAACAATCTTAAAAAATTGTAAAAAATTAAAAATCATAATTTATAATTTTTAACTTTGGCAGTTATTTCGATTATATTTAAAAAATTTTCTATAAATAATTACAAATTAAATTAAAATATTATTAAAGTATTTATTTATTAGTTATTATATAAATTTTTATTCATTGCATATGTTCCAGATAAATTGTTCGATCATCTAATTTATTTTCAACTTTTAAATATTTCGATTTGTATATTCTGGTGTATCCAACACACCATTTGTATTTTCAAGTGCAACAATTAGATTAATTATTTATTTTATTGCTGTATTTAATAGCTTTACACTATATTATATAAAGTAAATTTTTTAAAAATCCTTTTTTCTGTTGATTTCGAACTTAATTAATAGAATTGAAAAAATAGTTGAAATTTATTTATAAAACTTTTAGGCTAATTATTGTATTTACATGATGTTCAAATATTAGAAAAATAATTTTATGAAAATTTTGATTAACAAATATAATCTGCAGCAAAAACGAGTTTTGTCTACATAAAAAATATCAAGAGGAAAAAAAAACCAAAAATAATTGAACCATAGCTTTAAAACTTTCAAAATTCGATTGAGAATGATAGAAACTTGTCATTCGTTTGAAGGTCACAATGAAAAAAAATTTGTAAATCGTCTGCGAAGAGAAAAAAAAAAAAAAACACATTGTATTGTTTTAAATTTAAATTCATAGAAATAATTAACATAATTTATATTCAGAAATTATTTATTGTTTTTTATAAATTTTTTATAAATTGAATTGGTAATCCATGTCGACATGTTATTACGTTGTATACGAAGTATTCCAAAATAATTACTTTCTTCTTTAGCTACAAAAGATTCGAAACATGTTTTATAAAAAATTTTTTTTCTCTCTGATGTATTATTGATAAGTGATAACTGTAACGACAAAGATAAAAATGCTAAGAATAAAAATACTCCAATTTTATTCTAAGGATAAATTAACCATGGAGATTCAATGCAGGCTTCTTTAAAATCTAAACCAATAGATTCTATAGTTAAAAAAGTATCATTTGTACGATTTTTAACTGCCTCTTCTGCACCAATAATCGTTTCAATTGTAAGATATGTGTCGTTGATATTAAGAAATTCAAGATCTGGATTATTTTTTATAAATTGAATGACACCAGCATCAGTAAGACTGTCGCATTCATAACAAAAGAAACTTTTTATTCCTCTTAATTTGACAATAAAATTGTCTTGGACATTATCATTTACTGCAACATCGAGTTCTTTTAAATTTTTTAAACTCGTTAAAGCAATAAAAGCAGTTGAAGTGATGGAAAAACAGGCTGCAATATTTAAACTTTTTAAGAGCTTACAATTTTTAGCAATAGCAATAATAGCACTATCTCCAACTTTGTCACAAGATGACAAATTTAAATTTTCAATATATTGCAATTTTGATAAATCATTAAAAATTGATGCCTCCACTATACTACGCTTGTCAATTTCCAGATGTTTAAGTTTTTTACAATTATTTAAAATTGCTGCCATTACTTCATTATTGATATTATTTGTCTTCGCAAATTTTAAATAATTAAGATTTTCTAATCTTGTTAATTTTATAGTAGATTCACTATTTAATTTATCAATATTTATGAATTCTAAATTATTGCAATACTTGATGATATTTTTGATTATTGCATCACTAGCTTGCCAGCGAATATTTAGATATACCAAGTTTCTCAAGTTTACCCAGTTTTCCATTTTAATTTCAGCCAGATCAACATCAAAACCTGGTGCATTAAGATGTTTTAGCTTTTTGCATGAATTGAAAATACCACTGAGTAGATTTGGAATATCTTTCATACGACTATCCAGGAAAGCCACGTCTTTAATGTTGAGATGTTCCAAGTTCGAAAGTTGATTGAATGTAAAAATCTCCTTTTCAGTTCGACACTTTTGGAGATCGAGATAAACAAGTGTTGTTTTTTTCGATATTTCTTTGATAATGCTGGTGATGTCACAAGTACGTATTGTCAACTTTCGAAGATTGGTAAATTTTCTCAAAGACTAAAATGAAATTAATTTAAAAAAATTAATATTCTTTCTTATGAATGACAATAAAAATAATTATGGACTAACAATAAGTACTTACGAAACGTGATGGTGGTATATAATAACTTGAACAACAATCCTGAAAGAAAATAAATTAAGACGTTAGTATATTTTCATATGAATGAAAATAAAATATAATTATTGGCTAACGATAGCTACTTACCGACACCCATATGCCTCGGTTTGAACCCGAGAATTCTCCCCATTCAAAAGGAAAAAATAAATGGATTTCATTTATGTCGTTGGGAAGACTATTCAGCATTTGACTTTTAAGTATATCTCCAGTTATATGTATTTTAACGACTTTCAATTGCTTCAACTGTGTGAATGCTTCATCACAGCGATCAGTATAACGATCATCTTCATCTACGTCAATTTCAAATTCAAGTGTTGTTAAATTTTTGCAGTGTTCAGCAATTACTGGCATGATACTTGAGTCACAAATTTTTGAAAGAATCAATTCTTTTAAATAACTACCACAATTGAATAATATTTTTTTTACGTGTGATTGTGTTAAAACACATTTTTTATTATTACGAACAATTGTATTGGTACATTTGTATTTTTTAATGTCATGCCAAGCTAGTTGACAGGCCTCTTTCCATTTGGAACAGACTGAAATAGAAAATAACAAATTTAAAACATTAATATCAACAAGCTAAATAATATATCCTATTTTAATAATTATACCTTTATCCATAGTTATCCTCTCTGATATTGGCAGCAGCATAAATATTTGTGCTAATGAATCATTATCAAGAGAGTTGATAAAATCGACTTTCTCCTCAACATAATCTGTAGAGACTTGGTGATTTTTCTTAATACGTCTTCTCTGTGCACGACCCATCACGACTCATGGGTAAATACTGTAAATATAAACAATACACATTATTGGACTGTCAAGATTGTTGATTAAATATTTATTGAAACCACAATGATAAATTTAAATTTTTTATGTAACATTATTTAATAATCAAAGGAACATAGTTAAAAACAGTTATATATTTTTTTTTGACGATATAAATAAAGAAGAAATTGTTGATAAAATATTGAAGAAAAAATAACCTAAACACGTGTTTTTTTTATCACTCATTAAATATTGATTCATCTGACTACAGAAAAATCAATGAAAATCAGCAAAAATTTAAGGAAACAATTACCTGAAATCTGAAATGAAAAAAACTTTGTTCAACTTTGTTTATTGTTATTGTAAATTTGTAACTTACTACTTTCAATAGGTTATAACAATCGACAATCGATAAAATATATTGTCTGGGATATGATGATATGCCTCGATAAGGACTCAAACTCACTGGACAGCACTGGACTGCACTGGACAGTGTCAACTTGGAGCCTTGACAGTTGACACTTGACACTATATCGAGCTTGTTCTAAAAATCTAAAAATCACGGATTTGCAAAAAACTTAATAAATCAAGAGCAATCAAGAGGAGACACGGACCACGGTAGTGCTTGATTCTCGATTCTCAATCTCGAAGTCTCGAGACAAGAATGAGAAAGAAATATATGGAAATCATGGAGGTGAATATTTACCTCCATGATGGAAATATATATATGTGTCGATGGGAATATGTGTGAATTGTGATTATTATATTTTGTCCCCAATTTTCAGAAATTTAATTAAAATATGATAGAGTTAAATGAGGATGATGAGGTTTTTCGATATAAATAATTAATTAAATTTCAGAGAGTTTATATCACATTAGAATAAATACTAATACAACAGCTTTGTAATGATTTTTTTTTTAATTTTTATTATTTTAAATATGATATTCTTATGTAGAAATGTAGTAAAAATACAAGATGTACCTGCTGAGGAAAAAGATACTTCAATTGCAATCTAACAATTAATTAACCATTGAGGTTTAATGCAAGCTTCTGCAAAATCTAAAAAACCAGCTCTTATAGATAAAAAAGTATCATTTGTACGATTTTTAGATACCTCATCTGCAGCAATAATCGTGATAATTGTAATTTTTGGGATAAAGCTGATATCAAGAAATTCAAGATCTGAATTATTTTTTATAAATTGAATGACACCAGCATCAGTAAGATTGTTGCATTCAGAACAATTTAAATTTTTTATTCCTCTTAATTTGACAATAAAATTGTCTTCAACATTATCGCTTGATCCAACATTAAGTTCTTTCAAATTTTTTAAACTCGTTAAAGCCATATAAGCATTTGAAGTGATGGAACATTTTTTAATATTCAAACATTTTAAGAGCTTACAATTTTCAGCAATAGCAATAATAGCACTATCTCCAAGTTTGTCACAAAATGCCAAATTTAAATTTTCAATATATTGCAATTTTGATAAATCATCGAAAATCGATGCCTCCTCTATATTAGACCCGTGAATTACCAGATGTTTAAGTTTTTTACAATTATTTAAAATTGCAACCATTACTTCATTATTGATATTATTTGTGCTCGCAAATTTTAAATAATTAAGATTTTCTAATTTTGTTAATTTTATAGTAGATTCACTATTTAATTCATCAATCTTTATGAATTCTAAGTTATTGCAATATTTGATGATTTTTTTGATTATTGGATCACTAGCTTGCCAGCGAATATTTAAATATACCAAGTTTCTCAAGTTTACCCAGTTTTCCATTTTAATTTCAGCCAGATCAACATCAAAACCTGGTGCATCAAGATGTTTTAGATTTTTGCATGCATTGAAAATACCACTGAGGGGATTTGGAATATTTTGCGTTTTACTATTCTTGAAGGACACATTTTGAATGTTTAGATGTTCCAACTTTGAAAGTTGATTGAATGTAAAAATCTCATTTTTAGTCTGACAGTTTTGCAGATCAAGATAAACAAGTGTTGTTTTTTTTGATATTTCTTTGATAATGCCGGTGATGTCGCAAGAACGTATTGTCAAACTTCGAAGATTGGTAAATTTTCTCAAAGACTGAAACAAAATTAATTTAACAAAGTTAATATTCTTTCGTATGAATGACAATAAAAATAATTATTAACTAACAATAAGTACTTACGAAAAGTGATAGTGATAAATAATAAGTTGAAACATAAAACTGAAAGAAAATAAATTTAAACGTTAGTTTACTTTCATATTAGAGACAAAAAAAATATAATTACTGGCTAACGATAGCTACTTACCACTATACGTGAGCCTTGGTTAAATTCCAACTTTTTTGTCGATTCATAAGGTCTAAAATATAAATGAATTTCATTTATATCGTTTGGAAGACTATCCAGCATTTGACATTGAAATTTATTTCCAGATATATGTAGTTTAACGACTTTTAATTGCTCTAACTGTTTGAATGCTTCACCAAAGTGATCAGTATAACGATCATCTTTATTTACGAAAATTCCAAATTCAAGTGTTGTTAAATTTTTGCAGTATTCAGCAACTACTGGCATGATACTTGAGTTACAAGCTTTTGAAAGAATCAATTCTTTTAAATAAATACCACAATTGAATAATATTTTTTCTACGTATGATTGTGTTAAAATACATTTTTCATAACTACGAACAATTGCATCGGTACATTTGTATTTTTTAATGTCATGCCAAGCTAGTTGATAGGCCTCTTCCCATTTGGAACAAACTAAAATAGAAAATATTATATTTAAAATATTAATATCAAGTGAAAAAAAATGATATATATTTTAATGATTATACCTTGATCCATAGTTATTCTCTCAGATATCGGCAGCAACATGAATATTTGTGCTAATGAATCATTATCAAGAGAGTTGATGAGATCCATTTTCTCCTCAACATCATCTGCAGAGACATGTTGATCTTTTTTAATATGTATCTCCTTTGCACTCATTATGGCTTATGAGTCAATACTGTAAATATTAACAATACATATTATTGGACTGTCAAAATTGTTGATTAAATATACAATAAAACAATAATAATAAATTTAAATTTTTATGTCAAATAATTCAATAATCAAATGAACATAGTTAAATATATAGGTATATATATTTTTTTTTGAGGATAAATAAATAAATTGTTGATAATGGAAACAATTACCTGAAATCTGAAATGAGAAACTTTGTTCAACTTTGTTTATTGTTATGTACTACAGTATTGTAACTTACTACTTTTAATAGGTTATAACAATCGACAATCGATAAAATATATTGTCTGGGGTATATATGATGATATTCTTCGATAAGGGCTCAAACTCACTGGACAGCACTGGATTGCACTGGACAGTGTCAACTTGAAGCCTTGACAGTTGACACTATCAAACTTGTTCTAAAAATCTAAAATCACCGATTTGCAAAAAATTCAACATAATAAATCACAATAAATCAAGAGCAATCAAGAGAGGAGGCACGGTAGTGCTCGACTCTCGACTCTCGATTGTTCTCGATCTCGAAGTCTCGAGACAAGAATGAGAAAGAAATATATATGTGTTGATGAGAGAATATGTGTGATGATAAGAACTACCACTACCGTGCCTTATTATACATCAAATGTTTTTTTCCTCTTTCGTCCGCGGAATGTTTAGAAATTTAATTAAAATATGATAGAGTTAAATAAGGATGCTGAGGTTTTTCGATATAAATAATTAATTAAATTTCAGGTAATTTATATCTCATTGGACCAATAAATAAATAAAAAATTGCAACCAGTTTTAATGAATAATAACAATCTTAAAAAATTTTCTATAAATAATTACAAATTAAATTAAAATATTATTAAAGTATTTATTTATTAATCATTATATAAATTTTTATTCATTGCATATGTTCCAGATAAATTTTTCGATCATCTAATTTATTTTCAACTTTTAAATATTTCGATTTGTATTCTGGTGTATCTTTAACTACAAAAGATTCGAAACATGTTTTATAAAATATTTTTTTTCTGATGTATTATTAATAACTATAACGACGAAGATAAATTTTTTTATATCTTTTATACTTATGTAAATTTACTATGTTAAAAAAAAAAAAAACTAAAAAAAATAAAAAAAAAATTATCAACCAAAATGTACTTAGGTATACAAAATTATTTTTTATCTATCAATTTTTCGGCTCAAAAAAACAATATAGAAATAAAAAAAATTTTTTTTTTTTTAAATTGAGTTTTATTTAATTAATCGCAACTTTATTAACTTACCTAGATTTGTCAATTTATTGTTATTTATTTGGCATATAATTATCAATGTCATATATGAATTATTATTATAATCAGACTCATTATGTCACAAGATTATTCAATGAGCTCAACAACTCATCATCCCTTAAACTTTTTCTTAAATCTAATTTTCCATAACTACATCTTTTTGTTTAAAAAAAATTCAACAAATATGGAACAGTTGACTAGCAAAAATAATAATACAACAGCTTCATAATGATTTTTTTTTAATTTTTATTTTTTTAAAAATGATTCTTTTGTAGAAACGTAGAAAAAATACAAGATGTACCTGCTGAGAAAAAAATACTCGAATTCTATTCTAACGATAAACTAACCATTGATATTCAATGCAGCTGGCATTTGGATGTTCTAAAACACTACTTTTTATAGTTAAAAAAGTGTCATTTGAACGATTTTTAGATATCTCATCTGCAGCAATAATCGTGTCAATTGTAACTCTTGTGATGCTGATATCAAGAAATTCAAGATCTGGATTTTTTTTTATAAATCGAATGACACCAGCATCAGTAAGTTTTTCGCATCCAGAACAATTTAAACTTTTTATTCCTCTTAATTTGACAATAAAATTATCTTCAAGATAACGATTACATTCAACATTGAGTTCTTTTAAATTTTTTAAACTCGTTAAAGCAATATGAGCAGTTGAAGTGATGCCACTCCCTCCAATATTTAAACATTTCAAAAGCTTACAATTTTTAGCAATAGCAATCATAGCACTATCTACAAGTTTGGGACTAAATACCAAATTTAAACTTTCAATATATTGCAGTTTTGATAAATCATTAAAAATTGATGCCTCCACTCTATGACCCAAGCCGATTGCCAGATGTTTAAGTTTTTTACAATTATTTAAAATTGCAACCATTACTTCTTCATTGATATAATTTGTAAACCCAAATTTTAAATAATTAAGATTTTCTAATTTTGTTAACTTTATAGTAGATTCACTATTTATTTTATCAATATTTATGAATTCTAAATTATTGCAATACTTGATGATTTTTTCAATAATTGCATCACTAGCTTGCCAGCGAGTATTCAGATATACCAAGTTTCTCAAGTTTACCCAGTTTTCTTTTTTAATTTCAGCTAGATGAACATCAAAATCTGGTGCATCAAGATGTTTTAAATTTTTGCATGTATTAAAAATACCACTGAGTAGATTTGGGTTAGTCCAAGTGAAGGATACGTCCCTCACGTTGAGATGTTCCAAGTTTATAAGTTGATTGAATGTAAAATTCGCTTTGTTAGTCTTACATTTTTGGAGATCGAGATAAACAAGTGTTGTTTTTTCTGATATTTCTTGAATAAAGTCGTTGATATCGTAAGAACGTATTGTCAAACTTCGAAGATTGTCAAATTTTTTCAAAGACTGAAACAAAATTAATTTAACAGAGTTAATATTCTTTCTTGTGAATGACAATATAAATAATTATTGACTAACAGTAAGTACTTACGAAAGGTGATGGTAATATTAAGCTCAATGATATTTCTGGCTGAAGAAAAAATTAATTTGAATTTTAGTATTCTTTCTTTATTATGAATGACAATAAAAATAATTATTGGCTAATGAAAAATACTTACAAAAAGTGATGATATTACTCCGTCTGAATCAAATGACATTTCTGGTGATTCATAAGGTCTAAAAAATAAATGAATTTCATTTATATCTTTTGGAAGACTATTCAGTATTTGAAATTGAAATCTATCTCCAGATATATGTATTTTAACGACTTTTAATTGCTTCAACTGTGAGAATGCTTTAACAAAGTATTCAGTTTCATAATAATAAAATCTGGCAATTTCAAATTCAAGTGTTGTTAAATTTTTGCAGTATTCAGCAATTACTGGCATGATGCTTGAGTTACAAACTTTTGAAAGAATCAATTCTTTCAAAAAAATACCACAATTGAATAAAATTTTTTCTACATATGATTGTGTTAAAATACATTTTTTATAACCACGAATAATTGCATCCGTACATTTGTATTTTTTAATGTCATGCCAAGCTAGTTGACAGGCCTCTTTCCATTTAGAACAAACTGGAATAGAAAATAACAAATTTAAAACAATCATATCAGCAAACTAAATAATATATATTTTAATGATTATACCTTCATCCATAGTTATCCTCTCTGATATTGGCAGCAACATGAATATTTGTTTTAATAAATCATTATCAAGAGAGTTGATAAAATCGACTTTCTTCTCACCATAATCTGCAGAGACTTGTTGATTTTTCTCAATACGTCTTCTCTTTGTACGACTCATCACGACTCATGGGTAAATACTGTAAATATAAACAATACATATTAGTGGACTGTTAAGATTGTTGATTAAATATTTTTTAAAACCATAATAATAAATTTAAATTTTTTGTGTCAAATAATTTAATAATCAAATGAGCATAGTTAAATATATTTTTTTTTGACGATAAATAAATAAATTGTTGATATTTAGTTTTCTATCACTAATTAAATATTAATTCATCCGACTACAGAAAATTAATTAAAACCAGCAAAAATTTAAGAAAACAATTACCTGAATAGTCAATGAAAAAAAAAAAAAAATTTGTTTAACTGTGTTTTACACGCGATACAACTACCTAAATTGCATATTAGTGCATATTAGTATTAGTATTACATATATGACCGGAAATAATATTTCTAATCTTCCATATTTAAAAAAAAAAAAAAAAAACTAATCATTATATCCCTAGCAAACTCGCGATGTAATTGGTCACTCTTCGTAGGTGTGCCACACACAAATATGTGTCTGCACCTGCGCGCGGTACAGTCAATATAAAAAAAAAAAAAAACCCGAAACCAAAACGCATTTGCTTGTGTTAGTCCACATTTATAAATACATATATACCAAATTATCAATGCAATATGTGTGTGAGTGGCTGAGTAATTCATGTGAGTTTTTTCCCTGGCAGTTTGCAAATGGTGGACAAGACTGTCACATCGCCAACATCAGGTAATTTTTTATTTTTTTATTTTCATTTATTTAACCTACTTATTTATTTATTTATTTACCGGTAATATTAACTCAAAAAAAATATCATAACATTGTCTCATTTCAACAATCAACCATATTGTTAAATATTTTTATTTTATTTTTTTTTTATAAAAATTAACAATTAATTAATTATAATCCTAATCGCATGGTCATAAAAAAAAAAACCAACCAACCAACGTATTTATTTCTTCACCGTTACGTAAAAATTATTGCACAAGATAAAAATAGTAGATCCAGACCAACAATGGAATTTTATTTTTCATCTCAAATGTCTTATTATTATTTTTTTAAATTATTGATTGTTGTGCATTCCTTTTTTTTTTTTTTATTATTCACCAGCACGCTCAGTGGAATTTTCTCCCGGCAAATAACCTAGTACATTTTATCGAATTAAAAAACAATAAATTACATGACCTAGTACACCTGTACCTTGCATACCTGTACGTCATCCTTGGTCACATGTGTCTATAATAAAATTTAATTAATAATTCACAATACAGTGATTAAAATTAATTTATTTAACTCAAAAATTGATTTATTTTTTACTCAACAATTAACCGGTAATTTAACAAATGAAATTCTAAATTTTTAAAAACAAATAATTTATAATTAATTAGGCAAATTGTGTTCCTTGACCCACAATTTTTTAATACAGTTACACATCAATTGAGACCTTGTCATTTTGTTTTTCTTTAAATTTAAATATTTATCTAAAAAAAAAAAAAAAATTATTTACTTGGATCTTTGATAACCCAGAAAAAATATTGTTGACATTTTAGTTGGATTTTTTTTTTGATGACATTTGGCTGATGACCAAAATTTTTTTATTTTTATTTACAATATTAGTTGATTTATTTTTTTTTTTTATTTTAAATCATATGACTTGTGTAACTGTTCCAAATATATATTTTTCAGTATTTGTGTTTATTTATTTTTTTTTCAGTGTCATTGTTACAAAGTCCATGAAAAAATAATAATATATATTCAAATTTATGTACAACACATGTTTGTATCAGACAGTCAATGAACGATTGTTTTAAAAATTTAAAATGACCTTGTCTCGTGTTGATAAGAAATGACAATATAATTTTCAATGTAGGTTGTGTAAATTGTCATAGCTGTGATTATCATCATTTAACAAAAAGAATAATATTAATCCATAAAATCTTGATTAAACTGTTGACAAATCATCAAGTATATTTTAATTAATATTATTTATTTTTACAGATCAAAATGTATAGGGCCCGGACAGTTTTTAATTCACTAACACCATTGGCCCCACGTGTTTGTGGGGCTGAAAGATTTGCATCTTGGTTAGTACGCAGTAATCCACTTGTGCGAACAACCCAAGTTGTTGTTAATGGAACAACACAAAAACGTCATGCAAGTAAAGCAGCAACTGAACCATTTTTAAATGGTTCAAGTAGTTCATATGTTGAAGAAATGTACAATTCATGGCTTCAAGATCCTCACAGTGTTCATGTTGTAAGTTTAACACAAAAAAAAAATCTAAAATACAATTTTAAATATTGTTTATCATGAAAATAATTTATATTTAATTTATTTTTTAGTCTTGGGATTCATTTTTTCGTAACAGCACTGCTGGTGCTGGTCCAGGTTTAGCTTATCAAGCACCACCATCATTATCACCAAGTTACAATCAAATACCACTTGGTTCATTGATGCCACTTGGTGGTGGAACACAAGTTGGACAAATGCCTGTTAATGAAAAAATTATTGATGATCATCTTGCTGTTCAAGCAATCATCAGATCCTATCAGGTATGATGATTACGTAAATTATTCTTTGATACCTTTTTTGATTTTCTAAATAATGAATTAGTATTTAATTTACCTGCAAGGCTTTTATCAATTTTTATTGAGCCACACAGCACCTCCCAGTAAAAGGTTTCATTGAATTGAGGAAAAATAATATACCAAAAATAATTACCAGTTTAATATATTTTAATTATTTTTCTGTTTATCATCATATTGTCTCATGGCATGAATTATCTTGAATTAATTATTAATATGGATATTGGTTGAATCCACTGCATGAGACGATTGTCAATTAGCTTAAACAAAATTTTTTTTATGTATTTGGTAATATTATAAAACAAGGAAAATATCATTAATTAATAATTAATATTTTTTTTTTTTTTTGTTTATTTATAAGCACGCTTCGAAAGAAGGTAAAAAAGAACAAAAAAAAAAAATCATTTGGGTATGCATTGGGGTTGTGAAATACTACATATTTGTTGATCTTTTTTTTTTATTTTTTTTTAAATTTCATAACACAGTGTGTGACGTTGATATGTCAACTTTGTAATTTGATGATAGCTAATTATTTAATCAAACAATTTATCCTTGACAATCACGTGAAGTGAATAAATTATTTTTAAACATGATTTTTTTTATTTATAAATAGTATTTGATATACATTTTGTAAATTAAAAATAATTATTTGTATTTGTTTGCAATTGCTTTTTTTATAAAAAAAAGGCATGGTGTACATTGTTGATTTCTTTTTTTTTTTTTCTAAATAAATTAACAATTATAATAATTTAAAAGTTTAAAAACAAAAAAAAAAAATGAATGAAATTTAAGGCTCGGGGTCATTTAGTAGCTGATTTGGATCCCTTGGGTATTATGAGAACTGACCTGATACATACACATTACGCTGCTAGAAAGGGTGCCCCTGAACGTGTCCTTCGTCAATACATGCTCGGTAAGGCCATTATTCATTCATCATAATTTCATTTAACAATTTAAAAATAATCTTAAAACATACAAACAAATTTAAAGCATCCTGGTGATTAGATAAAACATTTATTTATTTTTTACAATCATCAGCTTGTTATTACAAACAATACACACACACACAAAAAAATCATTTGTATTTTATTTTTTAATTTTTGTTTATAAATTTTAATTGTCAATTTGTGTATTCATACTGATACTGAAAATGCATCATCGTCTGGGGTTAATATTACATGTCATTTCGAAAAAAAATTATCATCGAAACAATTTTTTTTCTTTTCGAATATTTTATATTCGAAATATATTAATTTGCTTATTATTTTAATTTATATTACTGTATTGAATTTGATAATAATTCACTTGAGGTAAGCTAAATGAATGATCTGCTTTTTGCATGTTCAAAAGATATTTTTCTTTTTGCATGTTTATTTTTTTTTTTTAACTAATGCTTGGACTGTTTTTATCACTCACAATTTGCTTCTATACTTGATTATTATTTATTTATTTATATTGGTTTTGGGAGGTGTTTGGTGCTGAAGAATTATATTTTTTTTAAATTATCTATCAATTATTCTAGGTGTCCTATGTTAATTTAAAAAAAATATATAAAAATTTACTTTTACAATTTGCTTTTTCTCTCTTTATTTTTCTTTTTGTTTAAAAAAAAAAAACAACAACAATATGCCATTAAATTGACAGATTCGTGGTCATCATATTGCTAAATTGGATCCACTTGGTATCAACAGCGCTGATCTTGATGATAGACATCCACAAGAATTGCTCTATAATCATTACTCTTTTGGTAAGCCATTATTGGTAAAAAAAAAAAAAAACAACAACATCAAAATCGACGTTAATTTAATTAATCTCTTTACTATTTAATTTCTTTAAAAAAAATAATATCAGGTCTTCAAAAAAAATGCATTCAAATCAAACAAATTTGCTTATAATTTTTCACTGTTTTATCTAGATTATTTATCATTTTTAAAGTCATTATTTTCATCAATCAAATGATACATTTAATAAATTTATATTTTTCTTCAACATGGAAAAATAACAGCGTAACCAATTTGAAGACTTCCCTTTCAAGTTTAAAAAGCTAGTTTATGAAAAATATTTTGAGGTAGAATTTGATGTCCACAGAAAGGGGCCCTCGCACCACATACGCTCAGGACCTTCAATATCGAGTAGCCAGCCTCACAAAAAGTATGTAATTATGTCCGAAAAAAAAAACATTAAATTGAAAACAATATTTTTTCATGTGTACTGGTCGTGACACTGGTGCTGGGGTTCATTTTTCAATTAGACTTTTTAGATGAAAAATAATTAGATGGCTTTGGTGATGATATTTTCATCTCGGTGATTTGGCTCTTTACAAATGAAATTATTTTTTTTTTTTATTTTCAATTTTCATGGTATTACCTTTGTATTTTATTTATTTACTTTTTTTTAATTTTTTTTATTTATTTTACCTTCAAAGGTTGCGCCGTTTTGTTTCCCTCTGTGCTTTCATGTCATAATTTATTATAAAAAAAAAAATTTATCACTTTTTGCATCTCAATTTTCTCTTTTTTATCCTTCTAATATATATTTTTTTTTTCATTCCATTTGTAAATAAAACATGCACATTTTTAAATGATTTATTTTTGCATGAATTTTTTTATTTTTCATTTTTTTTTTTTTCATCTAATTATTAAATAAAAAAAAAATACAAATTCAATACAGATAAATATTTTGGCATTTTCAGTATTGGGTTGTCATAAATTGATGATAAAATTTGTAATATATTTTAATAATAATTCTTGTTTAATATATAATTTCTAATAATTTTATTTTTAAAATAAAAAAATTTAAAAAAAAAAACAAAAATAGAGGACACAGACATGGATCGAGTATTCAAATTACCATCAACAACATTTATTGGAGGAAAAGAAAAAGCCTTGCCACTTCGTGATATTTTGAAACGTCTTGAAAATGCATACTGTGGTCATATTGGTGTTGAATTTATGTTTATAAATTCACTTGAACAATGCAATTGGATACGTCAAAAAATGGAAAGACCAGGTGCAATGGAAGTAACAAATGATGAAAAACGTTTAATTCTTGCTCGTTTAACACGTGCAACTGGTTTTGAAGCTTTCTTAGCACGTAAATGGTCATCTGAAAAAAGATTTGGTCTTGAAGGTTGTGAAATATTAATACCAGCAATGAAACAAGTTATTGATAAATCAACTGAACTTGGTGTTGAATCAATTGTCATGGGTATGCCACATCGTGGTCGTCTAAATGTTCTTGCAAACGTTTGTCGTAAACCACTTAATCAAATATTTACTCAATTTGCTGCTCTTGAAGCTGCTGATGATGTAAGTAAACAAAAAAATTAAACTAATAAATTATAACTTTCTTATTTAATTAAATTAAATTTTAAATTTTAAATTAATAGGGTTCTGGTGATGTCAAGTATCATTTGGGTACATATATTGAACGTTTAAATCGTGTTACAAATAAAAACATTCGTCTTGCTGTTGTTGCTAATCCATCACATCTTGAAGCTGTTGATCCAATTGTCCAGGGTAAAACTCGTGCCGAGCAATTTTATCGTGGAGACGGAGAAGGCAAAAAAGTATGTTAAATATTATTTATGAAAGATAAATATAGCTAGCTAAATTTTATTAATTAAATTTTCAGGTCATGTCTATATTATTGCACGGTGATGCAGCATTTTGTGGACAAGGAGTTGTATTTGAAACAATGCATTTATCTGATTTACCAGATTATACAACTCATGGAACAATTCATATTGTTGCTAATAATCAAATTGGTTTTACAACAGATCCACGTCATTCACGTTCATCACCATATTGTACAGATGTTGCACGTGTTGTTAATGCACCAATATTTCATGTTAATTCAGATGATCCAGAAGCTGTTATGCATGTTTGTAAAATTGCTGCTGAATGGCGTGCAACATTTCATAAAGATGTTGTTATTGATATTGTATCATATCGTAGAAATGGACACAATGAAATTGATGAGCCAATGTTTACTCAACCACTTATGTATCGTAAAATTAAAAATACACCACCAGCACTTGATATTTATGCTAATAAATTAATTGCCGATGGTGTTGTTACACCTGAGGAAGTTAAAGATGTACGTGAAAAATATGAAAAAATATGTGAAGAAGCATATACAAATGCACGTCAAGAAACTCATATTAAATATAAAGATTGGCTTGATTCACCATGGTCAGGTTTCTTTGAAGGTAAAGATCCATTAAAGGCATCACCAACTGGTATTAAAGAAGATACACTAGTACATATTGGTAAAAAATTTTCATCACCACCACCAAATGCTGCTGAATTTGTTGTACATAAAGGTATTGAAAGAATATTAAAAGCAAGAATGGAAATGGTTGAATCAAGACAAGTTGATTGGGCACTTGGTGAAGCAATGGCATTTGGTTCATTATTAAAAGAAGGTATACACGTTAGATTATCTGGTCAAGATGTTGAAAGAGGTACATTTTCACATAGACATCATGTATTACATCATCAAACAGTTGATAAAGCAACATATCGTCAATTATGTCATCTTTATCCAGATCAAGCACCATATACTGTATGTAATAGTTCATTATCAGAATTTGGTGTACTTGGTTTTGAGCTTGGTTATTCAATGACAAATCCAAATGCACTTGTTATTTGGGAAGCACAATTTGGTGATTTTAATAATACAGCACAATGTATTATTGATCAATTTATAAGTAGTGGACAAGCTAAATGGGTTAGACAATCTGGTCTTGTTATGTTACAACCACATGGTCTTGAAGGTATGGGACCAGAACATTCAAGTGCACGTCTTGAAAGATTTTTACAAATGTCTGCTGATGATCCAGATTATTTTCCACCAGAAAGTGAAGAATTTGCTGTTAGACAATTACATGATAGTAATTGGATTGTTGCTAATTGTAGTACACCAGCTAATTTATTTCATATATTAAGAAGACAAATTGCATTACCATTTAGAAAACCATTAATATTAATGACACCAAAATCTCTACTTCGTCATCCAGAAGCTAAATCAAGTTTTGATGTTATGACAGAAAATACACAATTTTTAAGAGTTATACCAGAAGAAGGTATTGCTGCTAATAATCCAAATGATGTTAAAAGAATATTATTTTGTTCTGGTAAAGTTTATTATGATTTAAAAAAAGCAAGAGGTGAAAGATCAATGGATGATAAAGTTGCTATTACTAGAGTTGAACAAATATCACCATTCCCATATGATCTTATTAGAAAAGAAACTGAAAAATATCCAAATGCTGAACTTATTTGGGCACAAGAAGAACATAAAAATCAAGGACCATGGACATATGTACAGCCAAGATTTGTAACAGCATTACATGGAACTCGTGATGTCAGGTAATATTCAATTTTAATTTATTTTTCTATTTATATTTTACTGTAAACATGGTCGACATTTTTCAATTATTTTCCCAATTATTAAACAATCAAAATCAATCTATCGATCAGTCGAAAAAAAAAACCGTATTATTATTATTTTGTTTATTAAAAAAATTACTGAAAATAAAAGAAAAATGTTGGGCCATGTTACAGTTGTGCAAGTACGAGTGATAGTAATGGTGGGGGTTGGTTGAGTGGTTGGTTTTCATCATCAAAAACAAAACCAATTGAACCAACAATTATTAACGACAATAACAATTCAGATGTTAAATCAAAATCAAGAAAAGTCAGGTAAACATTATCAAATATCAACGCACCAATTTTATGTGTCAACAACAATCATCATTGTGTTTATTAAATTGATATTTTTTTAAATATTTATTTATGCTAATTGTATTATTTATCATTTCAGATATGTTGGAAGACCAACTGCAGCATCACCAGCAACTGGTAGTAAAATGCAACATCTTAAAGAACTCAAACAATTGTTTGATGATAGTTTTAATATTTAAAATCACTTTTTTGTAGCACTATGTAGAAAAAAAAAAACAAAACGAAGAAACAAAACAAAACAAAAATAGAAAAAGACTAATTTTATTTATTATTCTTTGACCATAAATGTTATTATGACTATCTTGATTAATAAAAACAATAATTTTATAATTTTTTTAAAAATGTCAAAATGTTTTTAAATGCTCACTTGATAATTTTTAATTTCAATTTAAATTTATGATTCAAAAAAAAAATTATTTATCTTTTTTTTTTTTTTGTGTCACTGGATGACTTTTATTTATTGACTAATATTTATTTAGTACATTTCTCAATCACTCAATTTTTATTAATGAGCAATTTTTAAATTTTTTAAAATGACATTTAGAAAATTTTTTAAAAACTACTGGTAGCAAAAAATCAGGATTTTTTGACTAGTCAATGTGGTTTTGCAATTAAAAAAAAGAAATTAAAAAAAAATATATTAATATTGTAATTAATTATTTTTTGTCAACAAATCAAGTATTATTATCAACCTGTGCTAATTATTAAATGCAAAAGTACATAAACAAATGTGATCAAAGAATTTTAAATTTCGAAATTAACTTAAATCATCTTATTTTTAATTTTCACAAAAAAAAAATAGCAAAAAAAACATCATACTGATGAATTAATAAATTGGCAATTTTACTTTATAATTTTAATTGTTTTAAAATATCGACGTGTTTATTATTTTAGTTAATTTAAAAAAATATTTGTCGATTTTTTTAGATGTTAAATATAATAAAATGAAAAAAAAAAGAAAATTTATGTTCACAGTATTTAAAAAGATAAAGTTTGTTTTAAATTATTAGTTTTAAAAAAAAAAAAAAAATATTATTTATTGGATTGTGGTGAAAATAGTTGGTAATATTAATAAATAAATTTTAGCAGCATCAAAAAAATTAAAAAAAAACGAAAAAAATACCACTTACCTGAATAAAATAAATAAATTTGTAAAATTATCAAAAAATAGACAAACAAGATCATTTCTATTTGATAATTTTGAACAAGTGCTTATTGATAATTAAATTATAAATAAAAAGTTGAAATAAAATTTAAATTATTTAATTTATTTTGTCAAATATAAAAACTCCAATCCTAATACACAATAATAGTCAAGTTTTTTTTTTTCTTTAATACAATTTCGATTGTTTAATTACTAAAATTAAATAGAAAAAAAAAAAGTACATTATAATTTATTACTAAATGTTTATTAATCTCATTTTTTAAATTTTGTTCTTGCTTATTAAGTAGCTTGGATTATAATAATTATCATTATTGTTAATTAAGTTATTCATTATAAAAAAAAAAAAAGAAAAAAGAAAGGAAAAAATACTTTTAAATGCAATACATTTTGTTGAAATTAATACAATATTATATATAAATTAAATACCACTACGTAATGGTGGTGTATCAAAATACTTTTTATGTCTTTTTAATCCACGACTGTGGCTACCAAGTGGTGTATTAAAAAATCCACGTGATTTTTTTAATAATGAATCAGTTGATGGTGTATGTTTTAATCTTCCACTTTTAGGTGTATCAGTACTAAATTTATTATCTCGATTAACAAAATTAGCCCAATAATCAGATGGTATTTTAAGTAAACTTTCAACAATTGATGCTTGTGTTCTTGTTTCATTTAGCATTGATATTGTTGATTGTTCTTTTGAACTATAACCAACTAATGTTGGTCCAAATACTGTTGCCAAATTACTTATTGGCATTCTACATTCAGGTGTACTTGATACACGTTGTAAATGTAATATTAAAAATGCAAGTGTATCTCTATTTGGTGGTGGTAATTCTGATATTGCTTGATAAAGTGCTGCTTCAGATTCTTGACTATCTTTTATTTCAGTTGCTCTAACAAAATCAGCCCATAAACTAACTGTTATTAATGGTTCACGTAATGAACGTAAAAAATCTTTTAATGTTGAACATATTGTTGCTATTTCAACATCCGATAAATTTGGTACACCACGTCCTTTTAAAAATTTTTCTTTTAAACATTTAACTTCTGATGAGCCACCACTTATACGATAAAGACCTTGTTCATTCATACCACGATTTTCAATTTCACCAATACAATGTACAACTAATGATGGTACCATTGGTGGTTCAATTGGTGTATAATCAGCAATTGTACCAGTAACACCAGCACGTAATGTTGGTGTATTACCAACTGGTATACATGGTAATGGTAATAAATCTTTACATTGTGGATGTGCAACAGCTTTACACTCACGGCATTTAACAGCAACATTACTAAATTTTATTTTTTTACCACATGGTGCACATCTATCAGTTTTTAATACTGTTGTTCTTGTACCAAATTTATGACTTCTTGATAATTTTGTTTTTAATGTATAACCACCAATATTTGGACTTGGTTTAAATATACCCTCTGACTCGGAACCAGATGTTGAATTATCTGGTATTGGTGCTGATGGCTTTGGATTAAATGATAATTTATTTGTATCATTATTTGTTGCTGTTCTTGTTGTTGTTGCTGTTGTTGCTGATGCTGCTGCTGATGCTGATGGACGCTGATTACGTTCATTACTTTTACGATTTTTACGTAATAATAGCTGAGGATCTTGATTTTCATTACCAGGCACAGCTTGGATAACTGATGATGCTGATATTGGTCCTTCTTTTGGTAGTGTTACTGTTGTTGTTGCAATAATACGATCAGATGTATTTAAATCAGCAACTCTGTGTATTGTACTACGACGTTTTTTAAATGAATATTCACCACTTGGACGATGTTCTTTCCATTCACGTTTTTTATGATTTTGATTTAACATTTCACTTGCATCAAGATCATCTTCTGATTTTGAATAACAACTTAAATCACTTAATAATGTACCAGTACAATCTAATTCAGTTATTGTATTTAATTTTTCATTATACATATCACGACCATAATTATTATATGAACGTCCATTGAGTGTTGTGTTATTTAAAAATTGTAATTTTTCACGTGTTTCATCATTTAAATTTCTACCACCGTCATTATTAAATAATAAATCACGTGCCATACACATTTGTCGTTCAAGTGAATTTCTTTGATCTTCAGCAATACGACGACGTTTTTTTTCTTCATCAAGAAGACGACGTGCATGTGATAATTTTCTATCAAGATCAGCAGATTCATGCTCTGATTTTTCAAGTGCCTGATTTAAACGTTCACATTCTTGTATTGATGCTAGCCATTTTTGTCTAACTGTTTCTTGATTAATTGCAAATTGTAAAAATTCTGTAAATAATAAATTAATGGATAAATAATTGTTGTTTGTTGATTTTTTAATTTTAGATAGATTGAAAAACTAACCTGCTTCACAAGAACCATTGACAAGAACATTTGTGCATCGCACAAGTTCATCAAACATTGCCAATAAAGATAATGTACTTGCCATTTTTTATTATAAATTATATTAAACATTAATGTTTAAAACAATTGCATTCACTTAATTGCAATATTTTATTTCAAAATATAGCGTCACTTGACAAGCTTGTTGCTCATAGCGTGTTCAAGTTATCTATTTATTTACACAATTTTTTAAATAAAAATATAAATACTGCAAATAATAATACTTTTTTAATGCAAACTAGTGCATTTTCTTTTAAATAAATACAATTTTATGTTAATTAATTCTAATAATTATTAACCCTTTATAAAATGTTATAAATACACTTGACTTTATTCATGTTTTGACGGTTGCAAAAACCGTTGTTTTAATTTTTTTCAGATAAAAAAAGAAAAAAATAAAAAAAGAGAAGGAGAAAAAAAAATGAAAATGGCCGCCGATTGCTCTGATTATCAACCAACTTCACGTCGTAAAAATTATCCTAATTTTAATTAAAATTTAATTTAACTAATTAATTAAATCTTAAACGAAAAATAAATTATCAAATATTTATTTTATAATTATAATTTAAATTTATTAATTAATTACAATTAAATTTGTTTATTTTTTTGAGAAAAAAAATATCGAAATTTTATCCAAAAAAATTCAAGAAAAACAATTATTTAAACAATTTGAAAAATTATTAACAAATAAATATATTATAATTATACATGTTTAAATATTAATTAAATAATTAAATAATTAAATAATTATATTAATTTAAATTAATAATTATATATCGATTAAAAGTCGATATAAGTCGATAATAAAAAACAATCGATTTCCAACAAAAATGGTTGACAACTCTTTTTTTTTTTTTGGGTGCGGATGACATGATGGTGTGTGTGTTTACTCCAAATAAATAATAAAAGATTAATTTGTGTAAAATATTAATTAACAATAATGATAAATAAGTTGTAATATAATAATTCTTAAAAATGAGTGAAAGAAAATTTACAAGAGGTCTTGGAAAAGTTGGAATGGCAGCACAATTACGAGAAACTGTATCTCAGGTTGTTCGTGAAACAACTGTCCAGGTATAATTAATTTTTTATATGACATTGACATATCAAATTAACATGATAAACTATCAATTCTTATCAATAATTTAAACTATTTAATAAACGACATTATATTATCTGCATGAAATTTAATATTTCATTATCAAAATGACATCAATTATCAATTTCCTGGATGTACAAAACTTCCTCTTGTTTATTTAACTAAAAAAAAATAATTATTATCATTATCTTTTAAGCACATTGTTTAATGACATTGATAACAACATTAAATTCTAAATTAATATTATTATTAAAATAAAAAAATGGTATTTTAATTGTTTATTTATTATTTAATTTTAAAAATTAATTTATAACAATTTATTTTCAGAATAAGCCACACCTTGTTGAACCCATTGACTTTGAAAGTTTTGTATTAAAAAATAAAACATTAATGCAAAATGATCCACAACGTGAATTATTATTATATCCACCTGATGATGTTTCAGTGAGTAAATTTATTTTTAGACTGATGACTTTTTTTTTTTTCATGGTAAATGAGTCAAGACAGTGTCTTCATTCATCCCATCATCATCTAGCTATTATTTTTTTTTTTCAAATAAAAAGTTTTAATGGTGGTTGTTGTTTTTTTTTATTTAATTTTATAGCAAATTGTTTTACCAAGAAGACACAGAACAGTGGAGCCAATTGTTGAAAAAATATTAGAGGTGAGTGATGGAACAGAAAGTTTATTAACTAAAGAATGTTTACGTAGTTATGCATCAAATTGGAATTTAGTACACTATAAATATGCATCATACAGTGGTACATATTCTGAATTACCAAAATTACAAAAATTAGATGAACTTAAAGATGAAATATATGAAATTGATATTGATGTTGATCAAATTGATGATGATATTACAAAAATTGATGGTATAACTAAAGAAGGATATTTAATGAAAGGTCCTGATATTGGTATTAGTGATAGAATGTTTGTTAATATTGGATCAAAATCATTTAAACGACGTTTTTGTCATTTACGTCAAGAAGTTGATGGTACATATATACTTGAACTATTTAAAGATGATAAAAAAGGTGAAACAAAATTAGCAATTATTATGGATTTTTGTACAGAAGTTATACGTAATTCAAAACGTGGTAGATATTGTTTTGATTTAAAAATGAGTGGTACACATAAATCATATACATTTGCTGCTGATAATGAAAATGATATGCAAGAATGGTTATTAAAATTAACAACAGTATTACAACATTATAAACAACAAGAAGAAAAACGTGCAGCATCATTAGAAAGAACAAGTCAAACACCACCACCATCACCAATGCCACCACCACCAGTATATGGTACATTAAAAGGTCTTGAACAATCAATGAATCCACAATTAATTAAATATTCACGTGAAACTGATTCAAGTATATTAATAACACGTCGTGAAAATAGAAAAAAATTATTTAATTTTTATAATAATAATAATTGTAATATGACATCTGTAAGTAAATCAAATCCAACAACTCCATTTAATGATATGACAATTGAACCATATAAAGAACAATTTGGTCAAAGAATATTTGTTAAATGTGAAACATTAAAATTTCGTTTACAAGCACCAATTGATGAGAATGAAACATTATGTCAAGTTGAGCCATATCAAACGACATTGTGTTTATTTGATGCAAGAAATGGTAGAAAATTATCTGAAAATTTTCATTTTGATATTAATCATGAAATTGTACGTGATATGACAAATGAATTGAGTCCAAATGTCATAACAAATGGTGATAATAATGATGATGATGATAAAAAAACTAAACAAAATGGTAATCATAATACAAATGGAAATGAAAATGGAAATGACAATGATGAATTACCAGATGATTTAAAAAATATTCCAAATAAATGGATAATGTATCCAAGACAAGCAATATTTAGTATAAATAATCCACATCCAGATATATTTCTTGTTGTTAGAATTGAAAAAATTCTTCAAGGTAGTATTTGTCAAACATCTGAGCCATATATACGTGCAACAAAAGATCCACGTTTAGGTTTAAAAGTACATAAAAATGTACGTTCATGTTGTCAACGTTTAGGAAATTATAAAATGCCATTTGCATGGTCAGCAAGACCACTATTTCGTTTATACAGTAATGAACTTGATGTATCATCTGATTTTCCAGCAATATATCGTCAAGAACCAAATAAATTACGTGATGATGATATATTAAAATTATTAAATGAATATCGTAAACCAGATAAACTAAGTAAATTAACAATAATACCTGGATGGATTAAATTAACAATTGAACCATTAATTGATATACCAAATAATACATTAACAACATCATTAACACCATTAAAACCATTTCCATTACCACCAATAGCTAAACCAACAATTGAAATTATTGAATTTGATAATTTAATTGAAAAAGATATTAATCCATATACAAATTATACAAATCATCTTTATATTTATCCACAAACATTAAATTTTGATACACAAAAAATATTTAATCGTGCTAGAAATATTGCACTTGTTGTTGAGCTACGTGATGATGATGATTGTAATGATGAAAAATCATTAAATTGTATATATAGTAAACCAGGTACAAATAAAATTTTAACAAAACGTGTTAATTGTGCTGTTTTACATCATAATTCAATACCATCATGGTATGAAGAAATTAAAATACGTTTACCAACAAAATTACATGCAAAACATCATTTATTATTTTCATTTTATCATATTAGCTGTGATATGAATAAAAAAAAAGATAATACAATTGAAAATTGTGTTGGTTATTCATGGTTGTTATTATTACAAAAAGGTAAACTTATGGTTGATATTGATACAAATATACAACATTTATCAGTATCAACACATTTACCACCAGGTTATTTATCAATAAAACCACTTGGTCTTGGTAAAGGTAATGCTGGACCAGATATAACATGGATTGATGGACAAAAACAAATATTTACAGTGTCATATCAACTTGTATCAACAGTATTTACACGTGATTCACATTTACATAATTTTTTTTTACATGCTGAAAAAATACATGACAATAAACTGTCTGGTATACCATCTGATAATGAAACATGTAAAATATTAAAAGCAGCACATGCCATACAATTAACAACAGCCATAACATTTTTACCAACAATATTAAATCAATTATTTTCATTGTTAACATGTTCACCAGCACCAAGTGAACAAGTTGGTATTTGTATTATTTGTCTTATTATACATTTAATTAATTTAATTCATAAAGCTGGAAGAAAAGATATATTAAAAACATATGTTAAATATGTATTTGTACCACCAATTAAAGATACAACATCTTCATCTTTATCTTCATCTTTAGCAACAACAACAACAACAACAGCGTCAATAACAACTGTACATGAACAATTGGCAAAATATTTACCATTATTATTACAACCAAGTAATCCAGATTTTCTTGTTGTTAATAAATTTATGCATCATTCATGGTTTTTTTTTGATATTATGGTTAAAAGTATGGCACAACATATGCTTATATCTGAAAGAATTAAAATGAGAAGAAATGAAAGATTTCCAATTGATTATCATAATGCAATTAAAAAGCTAATACAAATTGTAACACCATATTTAATGAATAAATATAAAGATATGCCAATTGAAACACATGAATTAAATAAAAGTTTAGGTTTATTTTTAAAAAAATGTTTAACATTTATGGATCGTGGATTTGTATTTTCATTAATTAATAATTATATGGATAATTTTAAACCTGGTGATCCAAAAATATTACATGATTTTAAATTTACATTTTTACAAATAATATGTTCACATGAACATTATATATTATTTAATTTACCAATGATACATACAAGATTAACAAATAATAAAGGTAAATATATTTATAATATATCATTGATATTTTTAATTATCAAATTTATTAATTATTATTATAATAATTATGAAAATTATTTAATAATATTATCATGTATATTATTTTTTATTTTACTTGCTTCATTTAAATTAGGCTCAGAAACACCTGAGCCAGAAGTCGATGGTATGTTTCATTTATTTCTATTAATAATTCATCAAACTATTTGAATCATTTAATTACATTTATCGGCTTTTATTTCCCAATTAATACTTAATATTTTATAATAATTTATTTACAGATTTGATGCTTGAATATTGTTTATCACAAGATTTTTGTAAACATCATTTTCTTGTTGGTCTTTTATTGCAAGAAGTTAAATCATCGTTAAATGAATTAATACAAACACGTAAAATAGCAATAACAACACTACGTGATTTACTTGCTAAACATGAGCTAGATGATAGATATCAAAATAAAGGACAATTAAGTAGAATAGCATCAATATATATACCATGGTTAGGTATTGTTTTGGATAATTTAAATCGTTTTGAAATAATTGAACAACAAGATCCATATAAAATTGAGCCAAAAAAACAAAATGGATTATTATCATCAAGTAATTCATATTTATCAAATCAGCTATCATCAACAACAACAACAGCAACAACTGATACACCAGTTAAATCAATCAATAGATTTACACTTTATGTTGATACACATCAATCACCAATAAGATCATCAATGCATTTACGTGATTCAACATATTTTGCAGCAATTGCTGGACAAAGTTTAGAAAATGGTTATTCAAATACAAGTATTGCATCAAATAATTCAACATTATCAAGTGCATCACATTCACATGTATCACAAGAAACAACAATTGCACGTGATGCTATTATTGATCCAATTAATACACAAAATTTAACAATTATAAATAATAATAATGCTGATCAAAATGGACATTCAAGATCATTGAGTGTAACACAAACATCATCACCAAGATTTGACAAGTTACAGCCATCTGAAACAAAAGATATATTGTTATGTTTTTTATTTGTTGTTAAATATTTAAATGATCAACAAATAATAGCATGGTGGCAACAGCTATCAGACAATGAATTGTTAAATTTTTTTACAATTATTGAAATGAGTTTATATCATTTTAAGTATATTGGCAAACGACAAATAACATCTAGTCCAAGTATAATTAATGGTAAACCAAAAACAATTAAATCCATGACATTACCAGCACGTATGGCACCACCAGATTTTATAACAAATAATGATAGTAATAATACAACAATAACAACAACAACAACAACAGACATTGGAACAACAGCAACTGGTACATTACAACCACATAATACAACAATTAGAGATAATTTAATTGATGAAGATCATAGTAAATATCATCAGGCATTACTTGATGCAAATATGTCAACTGAAATTGGTCTTATAACACTTGATTGTGTTGGTTTATTTTGTATACATTTTAAAAATATATTACTAATTGATGGTGGTGATAATTTAATAATGGAAAAATTATTTAATATTTATTTAACATATTTACAAATTGGACAATCTGAAACAATGTTACGTCATGTATTTGCTAGTTTACGAGCATTTTTAAATAATTATTCAATTGCATTGTTTCAAGGTAATGCTATATTTTGTGGTAGACTTTGTTATGAACTGTTGAGATGTTGTAATAGTAAATTAAGTTCAATTAGACAAGAATCATGTGCATTATTGTATTTATTGATGAGAAGTAATTTTGAATTTACAAGTAGAAAAGGAATAACAAGAGTTCATCTTCAGGTATTTATAAAATAACGTTTTTTATATTTTTGTATTTTAAACATTTTGTTTTTTTTTTTTTTTTCTATTATCTAGGTGATAATATCAGTGTCACAAATGTTGGGCAATGTCATTGGCCTAAACAACTCAAGGTTTCAAGAGTCATTATCACTTATAAATAGTTATGCGTCATCAGATAAAGTCATGAAAGGTAGTGGCTTTCCAGTTGAAGTTAAAGACTTGAACAAACGTATACGTACTGTTCTAATGGCAACAGCACAAATGAGAGAACACAATAATGATCCAGAAATGCTTGTTGACTTGCAACACAGTTTGGCTAATTCATATGCAAGTACACCAGAATTGAGACACACTTGGCTTGAAACAATGGCAAGAAATCATGCAAGAGATGGAAATTATTCAGAGGTAATTATTATTTTAATTAAAATTTAACTTTTAACATTTTTTTTTTGCCTAAAAATAATATTACTAATAACAGTGAATATTTAAAAAATTTATAAATATTTTAATTTTATTTTTTACAAAGTGATTAGTATATTTTTTATGAAAAAAAAAACCGGAAAAAATACGTGTCAATGAGTCATCAAGCACACGACGTTATTTCCAAGCTTATCAGTTTTTTTTTTTCCTTATTTTTTAATAGAAAATAATAGCCTAACTTGATGACAATTTTTTTTTGTTGTTATTATAATTTTAATATTTTTTTTTTCCATCAGGCTGCATGTTGTCAACTCCATATTGCTGCACTAATGGCTGAATATTTAAAATTAAAAAATATGAACTCATGGGGAGCTGAAGCATTTGATAAAATATCAATAAATATATCAAAAGATGAAAGAGGATTAAAACTAGATGCTGGTGAGATTTGTATGTTGTGGTCATGTTTGTGGTTTGCATGATTTTTGTATTTTCTTAGTTGTTTGTTTTTTTGTTTTTTTATTTGTTAATTTAGTATTGTTGTTTTACAATTACCTGATGATATTATTAATTTATTAATTTACTTTTATTTGATAAATTAAACAGGGGTACAGGATATTCACTACAACGAGTCAATTTTATTACAACAACTTGAAAGTTGTGCTGAAATGTTGGAAAAAGCTGAACGTTTTGAAGTTCTTGGTTCACTTTATCGTTTAATTATTCCAATATATGAAAATAAAAGAAATTACGTTGCATTATCAACATGTTATTCAAATTTAAATAATGCATGTACAAAAATTGTTGAAGTAACTAAAACAGGTAAACGTTTACTTGGTAGATTTTATAGAGTTGCATTTTTTGGCTCAGCATATTTTGAAGATGAAAATTGTCAAGAATACATTTACAAAGAGCCAAAGGTAACATCATTATCAGAAATATCAGAACGTTTACATCGGCTATATTCCGATAAATTTGGTTTTGAAAATGTTAAAATGATTATGGACTCAGCACCAATTGATCAATCAAAACTTGATCAAAAAATAGCATATATACAAGTAACCCATGTAACACCATATTTTGAAAAATATGAATTAGATTCACGTCCAACTGAATTTGAACAAAATCATGATATATGCTGGTTTATGTTTGAAACACCATTTACAAATGATGGTAAACCACGTGGTAATCCAGAAGAACAATGGAAAAGACGTACAATTGTTAAAACAGATTATTATTTTCCATATATTAAAAAAAGAATTAAAATAATTGATAAAAAAGTAATATCATTAAGTCCAATTGAAGTTGCACTTGATGAAATGCGTCAAAGAGTACAAGAACTTGAAGATGTTGCATTAATTGCACCAGCTGATGCTAAAAAATTACAATTACGTTTACAGGGTAGTGTTTGTGTAACAGTTAATGCTGGACCATTGGCATATGCATCAGCATTTTTAGATCCAGCATTATCACCACAATATCCAGATGATAAAGTTGAAGAATTAAAAGATGTATTTCGTGAATTTGTTAAAATTTGTTATACAGCATTACAAATTAATAGTAAATTAATAACAAATGATCAACAAGAATATCAAGAAGTATTGAGAGAAAATTATCAAAAATTTTGTCAAAATTTATCGTCATTACTTGGTGAATCAGTATGGCCAGATGAATATATTGGAAGTTTTAAAAGAAATAGTTCTGCATTATTTAGTGCCATTAGTGGAACAAATAGTCACACAAGTAGTGCTTAAATTAATTATATTTAATTAAAAATAAATCATGACATCAACGATCTTTTAAAACAATGCCTTTCTCTTTTTTAAAAATTTATATACAATTTTATTAAGTCAATTTTTATCTCAGTTTAAATCAATTTAAAATCAGTCAATAGAATCTCTTTTTTATACTTTTTATAACTATGGGATTATACAAACAAATAGTCTGATAAACATGACATTGATTCAAAATAATATTAGCTATATTATGCGTGTAAATAAATGTAGTAAAAATGTAGTTTTGAATGATAAAAAAAATTAATAATAAATAATCACAGCAAGTATTAAATTATACTTATAATAAAATTTATAAAAAAAATTTTTTCATAATATTATTTGTACAAAATATATTTAAAAGGAAAAAAAATTAATTTTTCAAATTGAATATGTGATATTTATTTTATCCGGGCACAATGTTTGATTGTTTATAATTATTAATATTTTTTTTAATATGTAATTATGTATTTTATTTAATAATTCAATAGTATTTTCTACAAATGACAATACATTTCCATGTAATATTATTTTTTAAATCAAAATTTATATATTACTTTTTCTTTTTATTAATTTTTTTTGAAAAAAAATTAATGCCACAAAGAAAAATTATAGTAAATATATTTTTCATTTTGTTGTTAATGTTTATTTTTTATTTAAAAAAAAAATGAAATAATTTATGGTGTGATATATCGATGTCTATTTCATATCAAGCAAGATTTAAAATAATTTATTATAATATTTATAGTATTGACATCCTAGTGATGGAATAATCGCACAAAAAAAAAATTAAAAAAAAATAATTATCCGTCTAATAAACATACTGTATATTGATATTTATCAATTGATTGTTTTTGCATAACGTGAACTATGTTGTGAAAAAAAAATTAAGTAATAATAAATAAATATTGATATTGAATTTTCACCAAAAAAGTTTGATTTATATTTATTATTAATCCAAACCTTTTTGTCATTTATTTGTTGCTCAATATCAATGATCTGAAAAATAGAAAAATAAATTATAAATTGTTATTTGAAAGTGTTTATCAATGTTAATAAAAAAACAAACTAAGTCAGTAGATATTTCTAAAATTCGTAATGATAATAGAAAATAATTAAAAAACATTTAAATTTACATTTTTGAAAACTTCATAAAAGCTTGAATTTATTATTTATTTATTACATATTTAGTATATTGTTTATAAAAAAATACATGACAATACGTAATGCAGTACATGATATTATTTTCAAATTTATCAGAATTAAGTCCTTAGCATTTTCACCCAAATATTTCATTCATTTATTTAATTATATTATTTTTTTTTTTTCTAGTCTTAATTACTACTACACTTTTCATGATACAGTGTGCGTGCTGTCAATTTATTTATTTATTTATTTCTATTAAGGATCTGTGCAATGGACAATGATCTATGCCATTATTTTATTTATTTGTTTATTTATTTCTCAATCAGTACCAAAAAAAGCCTTCAACTATTTTATTATATTTATTATTTTAAATAAACTGACGGAATTGGTATTAACATTATTTCGTAACTGCGTCAATTATTAATTAAAATATTTAACAATATTGTCTTGGACGCATTATAATTATCAATATTTTTTATATCAACCAATATTAAATTTAAAATCTCCCGTTGGCCATTTGAATGAAATTTATTAATATATTATTCAATAAACAATTTAAAAATCAGCTACTTAAGAATCAACCTTTTAATTAATAATAATTTTAAAGCGATAAAATACTTGAATTTTTTTTCGATGTAATTTTCCTTTTTTTTTTTTATTGTATATAACTTTTTTTAAATTTTAATTATTATTTATAATAAAGAAGCTTAATTAACAACTTTATCATGAACCACGTAGAATACAAATTTTTTTTAAATATATTTGACTCAAATTATCTACAAACTCGTTTTTTTTTTGGCTTAGTTTATCGAAATAAATAATTCACCAATAAATACTGTGGTGTATTTAAATAATTTTTTTTTTATCAATAAAAATCATCATTATCATTTTTTAATTAATTTCACAAATCATTTATTATTTTTTATTAATTGAATGAGGTAAAATATCTCATTCAACATTGACAGTCTTAATTGTTTTTTTTTTTTTTTTCGTTTTTTTAATAATCACCGAAATATTACTATTTTAAATTAAAAGAAAAAAGAAAATAATTTTCTGGCCTTAATTAGCTTTATCGCAAATTAATTTTATCATATTTAATTTGTTGATTATTAATGTTAATATTTTTGTCATAATTGTTGTGTTTCTTCTTCTTGTTCAGTAAGAACATTATTACCAATATTTTCATCTTGTTCAGACAATAATGGTACAGCTTGTTGATTATAATTATCATTTAAATCAGAAGGCCTCATACTACTTTGTCCAGGCAATAGTGTCATTGGTATTGTTCCCGATGGTGTTGTTGGTGCTGATCTTGATAACCATCTTTTATTTTTACTTTTTATTGATGATTGTCCAAGTGGCATGTACATTTTTCCACGTGCACGACGCATACGTGATAATGGACAATCATTTGGACTTGTTAATTGTTGTTGTTGTTGTTGATTATTATTTAATTGTGTATTTAATATTGATGGTCTATTTTGATAAGATGAATAACTATTTTCATGTGGTAATTGTTGAATTTTATCAAGTAATTCACGTAACTAAAAAAAAATTAATTAAATAATTAAAATTATGTATTTCTTTTTGTTTTATAATTGCAATAATAATTTTACCTCTATTGTTGGACTAGTTGCTCGGGGTGGTGAACATGGTGATTGTGCAGCTAAACTTGATATGTCTGATGTTGTTCTATTATTACCAAGTGATACAATTGATCCACCATCACAAGTATCACCACCACCACCACCACCTCCTCTATCACATTCAATAACTGATAATTCATCAATACTATTATTGCATGAATATGGTGGTGGTATTATTGTATTTGCTTCATTAACAACATTACACATAAAACTTGAACTCAATGAATCAAGTGTACTTGCATGTGATAATGTACGAAAATATCTCATAACAAAACCAGATGGTCCTTTACCAATTCCTTCATCAAAACCAATAACAAGTGGGTATAAATCTGGCTTTGAAGTCACCTTATTATTCGAAAAAAAAATCAATTGACCAGTTAGCAACACAATCTAACAATAGAAAAAATATTTGAATAATTAATTTTACCTCATTGTATGGTGGTGGAAGAGCTTGAACAAATGAACTACATCTACTATAATGAGGTGGTGCATAGCATGATGTTGATGATGCACGTTCAGATCCATTTCCATCATCTGACAAGTCATCATTTCTTCTTTGCCACAACCAACAGCCACATACTGCAGCAAGTGTCAAACCTGCCAATATTGCTGCCCTAAAATTAATTATTTATATCAGCTTGTTAATCATCATTTTAATATTATTTATTAGGACTTACCAAAGATACCAATAGGTCCAAATCAAGATTGACAACATTTCTGTGAATGTTGTTGTTGGCTGTGAGTACATGTAGCAACAACCAAGAGAGCAACACTCTTTTGGTGGAGAGCAGCTGTATAATAAATATATTTTTCATTAAATATATTATTTTACCATTAAATATTTTTTATTTATAAAAAAACAACTTACACATGCCCTCCATTGCAGAATTTAGCAGATACCTTTGAAAAATTATTTTAAAAAAATTATTATTGCACTTGTAATTATTTTTTTAATTGAAAAATTTTAATGTCAAGTGGTTTGTTTTAATTAAAATTTGATTATGAAAATATTTGATAAAATTAATTGGAGAAAAAAAAATATAACAATAATAATGTATACACACAATGACAAGCTTCGTGTATTGATCGAAATTTTCAGTGTGGCAGATGCGAATTGAAATTTTCACTTGCGCGTATTTATACTTGATTATGTTGGAAAAATGAAAAGAAAATTAATATTTAAAATGTTCACCTTATTGTATGATTTTAATGTTTATGTATTTTGTTAAAAATTAAATTATAACTGTTTGGTATTTCGATGAGTGTGTGTGCTTTTTGTAATTTTTTTTTTTTTTTTNACTTTTTCTTACTTGGTTTATAAAAATTGTGAGGAAGATTGTTGCTATTGGACAGATGCGGCTCGCCTGCACCATTATACTACCACCACATTTACCAGGATAAAACATGATAAGCAGTGATACTAGTTGGGGGTTGATTTTCCTGGAGGGGTGGTTTATGGATTCTGCGCTTAAATATGTTTCAGTTTTATTTTTTGAATTATTAATACCAAGGTGAGATTGGCGGGAAACACGAATGAAAAGGTAAAAACTTTTTTGATCCAGAGCTTGAAAGAGCTTGCATTAAATCTCAATCGATTTTCAATCAAACAGGTATATCTTCCACATTTTTACAAACAAAATATTGAAGAAAAATTAATAAATTAATCAAAAAAAAAAAATTAGGAACTAGTAATTAAACCAATAAATTTTAAAAATAATTTTTCACTTTATAAAATCCGAATTATGTTGACAAGAATTAAAAATATTAATGAAAATAATTTTTTAAATTTTTAAATTGCTGAAATAATTATTCGAATTGTAGAGTAAATAAATAAAACATTTTTTTTATAAATATGAAAAAAATTTATAATTTGAAATATATTTTGATTATAATCTTTAGGTACATTTTTTTTTAAGTTTATAAAAATAGTATATAAAATGGTATAGAAAATAGTCGCGGGGGTTCATGAATTTTAACAATTTCAATGAGGCCGGTGGTTTGATTTTTAGAACATTCTAGATTATTCCAGATGAGAAAAAAAAAAAAAGGCAGCTGCGAAACTGTGTTTGAAAGACAGAGCAAAGCGTGTGCTCAATCTATAACCAGAACTTGGATCTAGTATTTTAGCTCTGGGTCCCTCTTGCCGTAAAAAAAACTGTGTTTTTTTTTTTTTTTGTTATGATAATAATTTCATTGGATTGCGNAATTTACCAAGTACAACAGTTGTTAGTAGTAAAATTAATGATAAGAAATTTATTCCAGTTGATAGAAATAATGAAAATAATGATAAAAAATTGACGGACTATGTTGGAGATAAAAAAATTAATGATATTGAAAGAGGGACACTGAGATCAATGATATTTCCATTTCATTATTCTGGAAAAAATGATCCACGGACTAAATATATTCCTCTACTTCCTGAAGAAGAAATAGGACGTCGAAATTATTTTCAAGAACGAGAACGTTAAAATTCAACACAAAAAAAAACATAAAATCCATGACAAAAAAAATTATATATATATTTTTTTTTTTACAAGGAAGATAATTGATATAAGTAACTTTTTTTTTTCAGTGTAAATTAAAATATAATTTATATAAAATTATTGTAAATAGATATTCACAACATGACAGTTCTTTTTTTTTTTTTTAATTTTTTTTCTTCATCAAAATTTTTCTCTGCATTGCTTGAGAAAATAAGAATATTTTATTATTTTTTTTTCTGATTAATTTTTTTTTTTATCATTAATTAATTATAAATAATTGTTATTATTATTATTCTGACTTATATTATTGTTTTTTATTTATACACACTTATATAATAATATTATACTTAAAAAAATTTTTTTAATTGGTTTATACTGTTTTTGTTTTACCTCCAACAGAAAAATGAAAAAAAAAAAAAATAACTATTATTTAAAGAAAATTAATGCTTAGCTGGCGATTAAATTTTTTTTGAGAAGAGTTAAAACCCTTCTCTATGTATCTGACAAATTTTAATAATATCTACTGATGCGTTTATCCAGAAGATTTTTTATAAAAATCAAATCTTGAAAAATGTCTGTCGAATTTTATCTGCAAGTTAACGGAAATTGCGAAAAAAAAATAAAAAATAATTAAAATTAAATTCCAAAACTCTCAGGATAAATATATTTGAGTATTGTTTATATAAGCGAAGCATAATTTCATAAAAATTTTATTTACAAATATTTTTTTTTGAGCCATATAGAAATACGAAAAGTCAACTCGAACCTAGTAAAATTAAATTGTTCAATAAATAAATAAAATTCGCTTTGCAAGTTGTAAAAATGCTGGTGGTGGATCAGCTGAGGCACATAATTCAGCAACAGCAAGATAATCAAGTATCAGAACGTGGTAATACATCTGGATCAGCTGGTACACGTCCAATAAGTTCACAAACAACAATACCAAATGAAAATACATCTGATCTNAGTTCACAAACAACAATACCAAATGAAAATACATCTGATCTTTGATCGTACCATTGTCCTTTTAAACATTCTGGTGACATCCAATATGGACTACCGTACTTAATTTATAACCAGAACTTGGATCTGATATTTTAGCTCTGGGTCCCTCTTGTTGTAAAAAAAACTGTGTTTTTTTTTTTTGTTATGATAATAATTTCATTGGATTGCGACAGGTGACGAACCAATTTTTAAAACTACGCATGCCTTATACAAGTGTGCGTCTAATGCTAGATATATTAATATTTCTAGTCTTCTTGAATGCCGCACCACTCACTCACGAATTATTCTTTGGTCCGTACGCATATTAGCTCTGTCCTCACCAAAAATTATTAATTAATAGAGCACACGTCGTTTTAAAAAAAAGTTTCATCACCTGGTGCAATCCAAGAAAATTATTTTAATATAAATTCAAAAAGTGCCTGTTATTAACGAG
>MKYW01000021.1:11624-29921 GCA_015776835.1 Aphidius ervi
AAAAAAAAAAACAAATGATATTTATTGTCCTGCTTCATTGTCAATTGCCAAATGTAAATCAACATTTTAATTGTCTATTTAAAATATGTTTTTTTTAGGGACTAATAATTAATCAACTTGACTATTTTATTTTTCAATAACACAACAGTTTATTTAATGTTTTTATGACATATTAAAGTGCTGATACTCGTTTTATAAATAAGAAAAAAAAATAGTTACCAAAAGAACATAAAAATTAGTTTAAAAAAAAACAAATTAAATATCAAGTATTTAATTACTTTCAGTGACATTTGTTGGATATAATAATTATTTTTGTTTATTGATAAAATCATTGAAATATTTTTATATTTATTTTTTTTTTCTTCAAAAAAAATACAATGATAATTTACAATTGTATTTTTGTTTTTTATTCAGGTATTATTCTTGTTGATCCAATCCATTGAGTGGTTGATTTGTTGATGGCAAATTATTATAATTATTTTGATCAATCTGTGATGATGTTAATTTTTTTGGCTTTGGTCGCCCAGCCAAAAGTATTGCAGTTTGTTCCTGGAAAAAGGTAAAAAAATAAACAAAATAAATCAAAGAAAATAAAAAGCATAAAATCTTACCATGAATAAATTTGTAGTGTAATTTAATTTTGATATTGTTGTTTCAATGAAAGATATTTGAGAATTGGTTTTTTCACGTTTTCCAATTATTGGAGCCATCTGTTATATTAAATGAAAAAGAAGAAAAAAATAAATAAATATAAAATATAATATATTAAAATAGATAGGTATATACAATTGACCTTGAGTGCTGCATCAGCAATTGTTAATAATTGATGTGATATAGTCATAAGAGCAATACCAAAACGACGTGGTGCTGTTGATGCAAGTGCAGCTGTACCATTGACAACATGAACAATTCTTCTTGCTGATTCACGTGTCAATAAAACCAATAATTGTTCAAGTGTTGCTGGACGTGATTGATTTTCTGGTTCAGGTAAACTTAATGATGCCCATAATTGTTTACTTTTTTTAAATGCCATTATTGGATCTGTTGCTATTAATTCAACAACATAAAGTAAAACATGTATACACTCTGTGCCTTGTTCTTTAAGTGCACGTGCCTCAGCCAAAGTACGACGTGTTAATCTTCTTTGTAATTTTCTTGAAAATCTTGCTCCGTGTTTTATTGTTCGTTTGGCTTTACTCACCTCTACTGTATTTGCATCTTGAATAATACATGTATATAATATATGATGATTTAAAATATTAAAAAAAAAAATTATAAATAAAAGCCAACCAACCAACCTTCTTGAATTTTATCAGATGAATCTTCAGCTGGCAAATAACGATCAACATATTTATCAGCATCATTCAATAAACCATCAAGTCTATCAGCAGCAGCATCAGCAGCTTGACTACCAATATGTTTAACACTGTCTGCTCGTTTTAAAACTGGTCTTACAAACTTGGTATTGACAAAGTCTCGTGTATTCCAATACAGCTATTATTTAAAAATATAAAATATAATGATGATGATGGTCAAAGTATCATTATGTAAAAAAATAAAATAAAATATGTTTATATAAGTAAGTAAGTAAGTAAGTAAGTAGATAGATAGGTAATAAAAATAATAATAATAAAAACTAACAAGTTGTGGAGGTAAATTAATAGCTGGTACTCGTTGTTCAACAATATCAATTCCACGACAAATAATATTGTCCAGTGTTAATAATGGACCATTCAATACCAACATAGCTGGCATTGCTGTTGCTGTTGCATATGCAACTGATTGTTCAGCAGTGTCAAGGCTCCAGTTCATCAATGAATTTGATTGCTTTTAAATTACAACAATAATCATTATTATTATTATTATTATTATTATTAATGTTATTCAACAATATTATTTACCTTAATTTTGTCATAAACATTTCCAGCAATATGAATGCTACTTTCAAATATTGGAAGACTCGTTATTCTTGCAACAGATTCAAATTGTGGAAAATCTACATGATGATGAATCCGTTTCATACTCGGTGATATCGTCATTTTTAAAAATATATTCTTAAAATTATGAAATGAAATAGTTAATATTTAATTAAATTATAAATTTCATATCATCACAGTAATAAAATTAATCGGGGTCAACAGTCAACACAAAGATCAATTTTTATAATGTAATTTATTACATCGTGTTTTTCAACAATTTATTATAAATTATTTTATTGCATTGGTTATTAACAAAAAAAAAAAAACTAAAATAAATTTTACATAACTTTTATAAAACGTAATTATTCAAAGAAAAAAAAATATATAAATATTAAAATTATTATGGAATATTTAAAGAAAAAAAATAAATAAATAAAAGATATTACCTTTTGTTGAGTCAATTCCACCTGAGTGAATTGATGAGATTATGCAACTCGACAATGACAGTAGATACACAAGTTTATTATTTATAGTTTTTTTTTTTTTTTTATTTTCAAGTACAAGAGCAGTTTTGCACTGCTTAACAAGTCACACTGTTGACTGTAAGAGTCTGAATATATTTTTTACAATTATTTATCTGAATCGTTGTTGACCTCTGACTTGAATGATTAAAGAATTATTTTTTCCTTATTTAATTATTTTTTACACTTGATTTTTCTCACATGCAAAGTAATAAATATAAATTAAAATACTTCAATTTATTTTGACTATAATTTATTATAAAAAAGTACTTTTTTTTTTTTATTTAATTTTTAATCATATATTTTATTCATTATTAAAATATAAATAATTATTTAAAAAAATATAAAATTCTTTTTTTGTTTTTTTTATTTTAATAAAAAAAAAAAACAAATAATATTTGTAAATTTTGATAAGATGAATTAAATAATAATTATTTTTATTAATGAATCATTTTTTATTATTGTTTTTGTTGTTGTATATATATTTTTCAGTAACTTGGAATTAATATAATCTTCATATTGATTGGTTGACACATGAAAAAGTATAAAAAAATGTATCTCTTGTTGTGATAAGACTATTATTTATTTTGTGAAAAATATATTATCAATTTAGTCTTATCTTAATAGAGTGCAATCGATATTATAAATATTATAAACTGCAAGGTAGTATCAATTGATAAAGCTTTGACATTACATCTTGACATTTTAATTTTTTTTAGTTGTATTATATTGTTTATTAATTTTAATAATATAAATTATAATTTGAATGAAACAATGTTTTCACGAGGCAAATTCATGTTGACCTTGGAATTTATTTATTTTTATTTAATCGTAAATTGTCAAGCTGGTTAGTCAACTTGACAAGTTTGTTTGTCAACGGATATACTTAATGTTATCTTGATTTATTTTTAAAAATGACATTGTTTTTATTTTTTAAGAATGGAATACACCTCCATTTTTTGGACCAGATCCAACAACAGATGATGTACAATTTAAAGGATATGATGATGTTTCCAAAAGAACCAGGATCAATCTCAAGGAAGAAATTGAACAACCAATTATCATTGCTTCTATTAATTATCAAGGTTCAATATTATTGTTATTATTTAAAAAATAAATGTATATGTATTTTATTTTATATGTTAATTTATTGCAGGAAGTGCAACACCTCAAGTTGGAATTGTCGAAGATGGAAAAAGTAATTTTATGCTTGGTGCTAAATTAATAAAAAATAATTCAAATATATGGAATGTTTGGATAAATGAAAAACAAGATTATGAAACGCCATCAATGCAAAATTACAGATTTTCAATAATAATTGAATATGAAACATATGTTATTGCACTTAATATAATAAATATTGATGATAATGCACCAGTCATTCAGGCAAATGAACGTAACTGTGAAATTGAAGAAAATTATTCAGGCAAAACAAATTGTACATATACAATAAGTGATGCTGATGGTTGGATAAATGATGTGTCTATTAAATTTACATCTGTACCAGAAGAAGGTGTAGATAATTTTAAATTAATAAATGAAACTCAAATAAGTGAGTATAAAAAAATAACAAGACTTGAAATTATAAAACAACTGGATTTTGAAATAATTCCTGTATATATGCTAATGTTGACTGCAACTGATACAGCAGTCAACAAAGGTACACTTATGAGTGTTGTACAAGTTATTGATATGCCAGATGAACCACCAAGTTGGACACGAATAACTGCTGCTGAAAATATTTTTGAAAAAACAAATCATACATTTATTGTGTCTGCTGTTGATGGTGACATTCAAATAAATGCTGAAATTAATTATAAAATTATTCCTGAAATTAATAATGAAAGTCATTATTTTGAAATTGATACTAAAAGTGGAATTGTCAAAATTCATCCAATTGATCGTGATACATTGAAAAAAGAAATTTTTAGATTTTCAATTATTGCATATGAAAAGTTAAATATAACATCAGCTATTGAAGCAAATATTCTTATTATTTTAGAGGATAAAAATGATCATGAACCACTAATAACACCAGATGTACTTAAAATTAATATTAAAGAAGAAACTTACATGTCACTTGAATTTAATGAATCAATTATTATAAATGATCCTGATTTAGCTGAAAATGGTCAATACTCTGTCAAATTGACAGATAATTCAGAGCACAATTGGAGTTCAGCTTTTTTAATTGTTCCAAATAATGGTTATCAAAGTGGTAATTTTACAATAACAATTATTGATGCTTCACTGCTTGATTATGAAGATGATAATTGGAGAAATATTGAAATAAATATTGTTGCAACTGAAGTTGCAAATACAAGTCACATTGATACAAGAAAAATTGAAATAAATTTAATAAATTGGAATGATGAATTGCCAATATTTAATAATACTGATGTTAAAAAAGAAATAAAAGAAGATGTAGAAATTGATTTTATAATTGCTGAAATATTTGCAACTGATAGAGATATTGATGACAAAGTAACACATTCAATTGTTGGTCAAAAATTATTAAAAATAAATGAAACAACTGGTGTCATTAAAACAGCACAAAATGATTCATTGGATTATGAATCAATACCAGTTGTTATTGTTCAAGTATTGGCAACTGATCTTGCAAATCATGTAGCATATGCAACACTGACAATTCAAGTTATTGATGTAAATGATGTACCACCAAAACTTTATCTTCCAAAACAAATTCCATCACTTTTAGAAGAAGTTGAAAATGGAACTTGTGTTGATGCAATTATAACAGCATCTGATCCAGATACTGAGGCTAAACTTGTATTTAATATTGATTGGAGTAAAACAACAGCTCATAAAAGAAGTGTATTAGTTAATGAAAGTTATTATCATGAACATCTTGATATTATAACAGAATATCCAGATAAATTAAATACACGAGAAGCCATTGGAATTATTATTACAAAAGACAGAATTGATTATGAAGCATTTGATGTAATATTTATAACAATTGTCGTAACTGATACAACAACTGTTCACAATGATAATTCAACATTTGCATCATTAACACTTAATATTATTGATTGTAATGATAATTTTCCAATATTTAATAAATTTGAAAATATGAGTGTCAGTGAAAATCAAATAACTGATACATTAATTGGTGCTGTTACAGCAACTGATGCTGATGGACCAGAATTTAATAAAATATCATATTACATTGCTCCAATAAATAATACTGAATCATATTTAATTAAAATTGATTCAACAAGTGGAATTATTAGAGTTGACAATGACAAAGCAATTGATGCTGAAAAATATGAATATATTTATTATAGTATCATTGCATCTGATGGTGAAAATAATACAACAATGACATTGGCAATATTTGTCATTGATGTTAATGATGAAGAACCTTATCTATCACCAGATAAAATATTTAATTCAACAATACATATAATGGAAAAGACACAAAATAATACATTGATTTATCAAATTTATAGTCAAGATAATGACAGAACACATCCATTTAATAATGTATCATATAATTTAAATGCAAATCAATCAGCTGCATTTCATCAGTATTTTAATCTCAATAAATTTTCTGGTTTATTAACTGTTAATTTAGCTGATGGTTATATACTTGATAGAGATTATGGTGCATCTTCATATACACTTAACATAAAGCTAAGAGATAATTATCTTGTTGATGATATAACATGGAATACAAATACTTTTGATACAACAATGACAATAATATTAGATGACATTAATGATCAAATACCAGAATTACCAAATCTTGGTGATCCAGCTAAAGTAATTACTGAAAATACAAAAAGAGATAGTTTAATATTGTCAATTGAAGCATCAGATCATGATGATCCAGATACAGATAATACTAAAATAACATACAAGCTACTTGAACAATATAAAATAAATAATCAAGATTCATCAAATAATCTGTGTAATAATAATAATAATATTGATCCATTTAAACTTGTTACTGAAAATTTAAAACGTGCTCATATATTTGCAAATGATGATTTGAAGGGTTGTTATGGTACGTGGCAAATTAAGGTATATGCACAAGACAAAGGACAAAATCCAGGACCTCTGAATGACACAAGAATATATAATATTAAAATAAGTGATTATAATTATTATGATCCAGTTATTGTTATACCAGCTCAAGCAGGAAGTGGTATTCCATTGAGTCAAGAACAATCTTTACATACACAATTAAAAACTTATGATAAACAGTTGTTATCAAATTTTAAAGCTAGTGATAATGACAGTGGTGATAGTGGAAAAGTTACATTTACAATAACAAGTCTCACTGGTGATGATGATGATGATAAATATTTTGATATTATTAATCTTGGTGATAATGAGGCTCAACTTCAATTAAAAAGTTGGCCATTAAATATTGAAGAAAATAATAAATATAAAATAAATTTAATAGCAATTGATCATGGTGATCCACCAAGAAATTCAACAATTCAAGAACACACAATAATATTTGTCTCAACACAAGGACCAAAATTTAATGATAATCAATGGATGATTTGGATAAAAGAAAATAAAACTGGTCTTAATTATTCACAAAAAATACCAGAAGCATTTGATGATTTAAATGATAATGGTAATTTTGTGCCAATATATTATTTTATTGATAATAAACTTGGTGATTATGAATATTTTAAAATTGATATGAATACAAGATTATTAACACTTGTTAAAGAATTAGATAGAGAAAAAAAAGATACTATGTGGATTAATATTATAACAACTGCTGATGTAAATGGACCACCAAGAGATCCACGAGAACAAGCAATTTTAAATATAACAATTATTGTTCTTGATGAAAATGATAATCCACCAATATTTGAAAGTAAATTTTATTCTGGTGGTGTTGCTGTGGAGGATCAAGTTGACAGAGTTATCATGACAATAAAAGCAACTGATGCTGATTTAAATGACACATTGAGTTATACAATAATACCAGAAAGTATGATGACATCAGATAAATCAATTTCATCTATTAAAAATCCATTTTTACTTGATTCAAATAGTGGTGAATTATTATTAAAATTTTCAGTAACAAGTGAAATGATTGGTTTTTTTAAATTTAATACAACAGTTGTTGATGCAGTTGATCACAATGATACATCAATAATACAAGTTTATATTGTATCACAAACAAATCGTGTTGTATTTACATTTAAAAATAGTCCAGCAAATGTCAAAGAACAACGTATATTTTTAAAAAATATATTTACAGATTCATTTGGTTATTTATGCAATATTGATGATATTAAAATAAGTGTTGATAATAATAATAATGTACTTGACAATGTTACAACTGTTACAACTCATTTTATTAATTCAAATGATAATTTACCAATTGAATCAGAAACAATTATTCGTTTATCAAGTGATTTACAAACTGTTACAAGTTTAAAAGCATTATTACAAGCAAAAAGTTTATATTTAATTGATGTACCAACTGGTAGCTTGACAGACACATCAGATCCACAAGAAAAAATATACTGGTTTTTAGTAACACTTTGTATATTTTTTAGTTTTAGTACTGTTGTACTTTTATTTATTTATTTTTGGAGAACAAAAATTCTTAGACAAAGACTTGATAAAATGGCACTTGAATGGCAGACACAAGATCAAAATGAAAAAATAAATAAACCTGTGATTGTTACACCAGGAACAAATCAATTTTCAATTGTCGGTTCAAATCCAATTTGGAAAATAGATGATAATGATGATGATAATAATAGTAAGACAAATGATAATATCATTGATAATATTAGTCAAACAAGTGGTGATTCTGATCTAATTGGAATTGAAGATAATTTAAATTTTAGCTATTTAAATAATGCATTTAATTTACCAAAAGAATTTCGACCAAGTCAAGTGGTGAGTAGTCAAAATTTATATCAACTAATGAAAAGACAAAATTTAATAAATCAAACACATATTTAACAAGTATATTATCAATTTAAATTTCAGAATGACAATGTACCACAGACGTATATCAATGCGAAATATGATGAAGATAAATGTTAATTTACTTGTAATAAATCAAATTTATATTTATATTGAAAATTATTATTATTATCAGCGTCATTTAATGTATTTTATATAAAAAAAAAATGGAAAATAAAATAATAATGAAAAAATTGGCTCGCCTATAATTGAATTGAAAATTTTAAAAAATACTTTTAAAAAAATTTTAAAAATTTTTGTTAATAGATGGTAATAAAGGAATTTCATTTATCAAAAAAAGATGTCTGACACATTGTCAGCCATTTTTATTGTTGTTTTTCTGCTTGGCAAAAATATTCTGTTACGAGTGCAATTGTTGTAAAAAAAATTAAAAAAAAACAAAGGAAATTGTTGAGTTATCAATAATTTAAGTGAATTCCTGATAAATTGGAGGTTTTATAAGGTATTTACGTGTATTATTTATTATTTTTAATATGAAAAAATATTTAATGTCAAATGTAAAATGTAAAAATAAAAAATAGGTTAAGATTATGATGTAGTTTAATATACCTAATGATAATAATATTTAAAAAAATGATTAATAATATTAAGGTAATATACAAAATGGATAATGTATATGGACCAAATCCATCATCCCATACTGGGGGTGTAAAACCAATGAGTATTGCTGGTCGTATGGTATCAGAACGTGAACGTCTACTTGGTATGAGTGATGCTGAACGAGCCTGGCGTGCACAATGGCTAAAAGATCAACATTTAGCACCAGATGAACCACTACATAATCCAGAATATTATAAACAAAGATACAATGGATTTAGAAGATTTTATCGTGCACCACTTGATAAATTTGAAAATGCATTGATACCAAAAGTTGGTACTGAATTAGCTTATTTTTTTCGTAATGTCATTAGTAAAACAGCACTTGCATCAATTGGTGTTATGTATGTTATTTACTATTTTAAATACAAAGGTAGTGATTGGACAACAAAGTCTGGATTGAAAATGAACAGATCAAGACCAGTTGTTTATCCTGGACAACCTGGTTTTCCAAATTTTGAAACTAAAGAAGATGATGATTATGCATCATATGGCTTCAAAAATTCACCAATATAAATTACATTTATTATTATTATTATTATATTGATATTTCAAATGAAAAATGTTAGTGTAATTATATCTAGCAATTTACAAAATAAATAATTAAATTTATGTTTGATTGTTAAAATCATTTATTTAAAAAATATTTAATTTGTTCCAATTATATATAATAAAAATTAGCTATATTCTTTTGATTTTTTTTATAAACAAATTGCATTAGCAAAAATCAATAGTATATTTTTTTTTCATTTCAGTTGAGGGGAAGTTTTTTTTTAATGAATGACTTGTGGCTTCCAACTCTAAAAAAGAAAAAAAAAAATACAAAAGTCTAGATAAGTCAAGTCTTCTTTAGTCACATGATATTTATTTATTTATTTTTTTTTTGATTATTAATTAAAAAATAATTCAATTGATTTATCAACAATTTTTCTAATAAAAAAATAAAATATATTTTTCTAATTTCATAATGAAAGACTAAACAATTTTACATAAGCCATCAATCATCTGATAAGAAAATCATTAATACAATAATGTACATTTTCACGTTGATGAAAAAATGGACTTTGTACATGTCAGTGTTGTTTGTAATAATATATCGTAATTCACCGGCAAACCAGTGTATGTTGCTTTAAAATATATATATATAATTTTTTTTTTTTCTTCACAGAGACATGATACATGGTTGTGTGTTAAAGTAACAACTCCCTCTTAATGTCTTCTTGGTCTCCCTCATTTTATTTTATTTAGCTCTTGTCGATGCTAAAGTGACTTGCTAGCTTATTCTCTTGATCGTGCTGACTTGAGATTGTACAAAGTCTGAGTTTGTTATTTTGATATTTTAAAACGATAAACAAATTTGTTTTTATTTTTGATTAATTTTATTGGATTCAATTGATAATTTAACAGGTAATTTATTTATTGAAATACATATTTCTAATTTTAACAAAAAATAATAATATTAATTTAATTAATAATTTTATATTATCAATAATTTATTATATTTTTTAATATTTATTATACTTGTGATAAGCAATATTTTATGTTTAATATTATTATCAGTAATTTTTTTTCTTTTTTTGTCTCTCAATTAATGATAATTACAATTTTTTTTTTTTAACATCTATCGAATGATTTTCACTCTTGTCTACTAATAGCCTTTTTTTATTTTTTTTTTTATTTGCAAATGGGGAAAGTCCAAGTTTTATTACAAGAGAGTCGTTCACCTTTGGTACATAAGCTCGATTAACGATATTTCCGTAAATTTCACTATTCAGTGAAAGTTTAATTAATTAAAAATCTTTTTTTTATCAGATTTCAAGGAAATAATAATAATATTATAATGGCAACTCAAACAGTGGTGATGGCATTACCACAAATTGAAGTATTCAATCGTGTACTTGGATTACCAATGATTGAACAAGCCCTTGCAGTATCATCATCAACGTATTTACGTGTCAAGGATTCACATCAATTGTTCAACTGGATACTAACAACTGCTGAAAGTTCATTGAGCTCGGCAACTTCAATTGCAGCTCCATTTGCTAAAAAATTTGAGACTCCAATACATTTTTTTGATCATAAATTATGCATGGGATTGGATAAAATTGAGGAAAAAGTTCCAATGGTCAAAGAGACACCAGAACAAGTAATTATTTTTAATTTTGTTTAAAATAATATTTTGATAAAATAATTGTATTGTTTTTTTTTGTAGATTTTTGAAAAAGGCTACATGTTTGCCCTGCAAACAGTTCAACCAGCTGTATCAAAAATTTCATTTGCCAATGATTTAATATTATCTCAAGCAGCATCACTCAAAGAACTTAGTTGGAACAAAGCGAATCAAATTCTCAGCACCTATTATGGTACTGTTGCTATCCATGGCCTTGACAGTACTGCAATTGTTGTCGACAAGTTGATTGACAAGTATTTTCCTGCAACTGGTACTGAAATCATTCAAGGTAATTTCATTTATTTATTTTATTTATTTATTTCAAGTTTAATTATAGTAACTTTCTCTTACTGTCTTATGTATTTTGATCAATCATTTTATTATATTATATAAATTATGAATGAATATTTATTAAAAAATTTCTAATTTTAGAACCAACATCAAGTGAAGAAGACAAGTTGTTACATACACTTCAGACTGTTGGAAGACTCTCAAATAAAGCTGCAAGAAGAGTCTATGGAAATGTTATTTTTAATTTACGTACTATTAATCGTGACAAAGTAAAATTATACGTTGGTAATATTGTTGAATTTTTACAAATAACACATTATCTACATGCTGTTAATGAAAAAGTTCATGGGCTAACAAACAACACTAAAAATTCATCAGTTAATCATAAAAATAATAACAAGAAAAAATCTAAAGGCTCAAATGGTGTTAAACATGATTGAATATTTACAATAAATTATTACATTTATTATCATGATAAATTTCATCAAAAGGTATTTAAATTCAAAATAAAAAAAAAAAAATTTCCTTTCAATTTTTATTAATTACATTTCACTATTACTCCAATATATATATTTAAATTTTGATAATTATTATTAATTGTTATATTAATTTGTATACCATGTTGAATATTAAAAAAAAATTAAAACAAATAATATATTTATTGTTTTGTTTTAATAATTTAATTTAATTGCTTCATCAAAATTATTATTATAAAATTTAATGATTTTTCATGGTAGGGTTTTTGATGAACACTGAAAATCATTAAATTTTATTAAGAACGTATAAAAAGTTTTAATGTATTATTAATAAGACAGTTTACTTTCTTAATCTCCCAGTGTAGTTTGTTATTTTTTTCAGTTAAATTTACTTTCACATTACGACCGACCGACAGTGCTATTAAATAAATTTAAAATATTTATTATATATATATACCGAAAAAGAAAATATCATGAGGAAAATTCTTTAACTATATTTATTATTTTATTAAAAAGTTTTAAAAATTTTGTCATCATTATTATGACGTACATGAAAAAATAAAAAACTCTTTAAATTCTTTCTCTATGTATACATGCAATTTTGAAATTTGAATTTTTGTTTTNACAAGGAGGGGTTGTTGTAAAACTTATATATAAAAAGGGAGAAATTTTTTTATAAAACTTTTTAATACAATGAGTAAAAAAGATATATAATAATTTATTGAAAAATTTTAAAACCCTTGAAAAAAAACTTTTTAATTTTCTTAATACATATACTGATAATAATTTTATTTATTTTTATTTATTATTGTACATAGAAAAATAGTTGAATACACGTGGAAAAAAATATATAATATATATTGTTTGATAAAAATGATAATAATAATAAATAAAATTGGCCAGATTTCAAAGTCCAGAGTATTGCAGATGCTCTATATATTTTGTTATCCATCTTTCTTGATTTCCAATGGTATTTTTTATATTTTTTATTTATTTTTTTTATTTTGCCTCGTTTCATCTTGGACATGTTTCTGTAGGATTTACGACTCTCTGTCGGTTGGTATAGACCAACATAAATGTATCCCCATCTTACCTATATACACATATATATACGAAAGTGTCCATCGAGTGGAGAAGCTCCTCTTGATTTTCCTTCTCTTTGTTTTTTTTATTTTTTTATTTTCATCTAGACAATCGGTCCAAGAGATTTTATACTTTGTTCATCGATATATATATATCCATTTTGAAGCGTGACAAAATTGAACTTGTGATGAATTCTGAACAGAGCTTGCACTGATGCACAAATAAAATATTATTGGGCTTTTGCAGCCAAAAATAATATACATATAAATCATATAAATGATTGTTGTTTTTAATAAATTTATCAGATAAATTTAAAAGTGCAGCAACGTCAAGCAAACAATGAAATCTTCTCGTCAAAATTTATCAGATTATTTTAGAAAGACTACTTAATCGTCAAGAACACTTCAAACTACTACAGTATTGTTTTTTTTTACAACTACAATTGCTCTCTATAATTATATGACATACATATAATTAACTCGGCTTGGAAAACTTGAAAATTAGGCATCATAAATTTTCATGAGTACGCCCTAACACAGTTTGGCCCGTTATCTCACATGAAGTGGAACGCGCACTCTGTAATTCTATTCTATTTTATATGTATATGTACAGCTCTTAATGTTTACGATCGATATTTTTTCATTTATAAATATATATATACAGTATAAATTTTATTATAGACTGTTAAAAATATCAGCAAGATTCTAAACCATATATACAAATATAAAATATATAAAAATAATCATATATTATACAATTTTATAGTGAATAATAAAAAAAATAAAAAAAATGCAATTAAATTTATAAAAGATATCACCACATTTTCTTTTATATAATATATATACACGTCGCATTTCTTCTTGGGTACTTTTGGATTTAAATAAAATCAATTTGCGTGAGCGTAGGCAAATGTTGACTTGAAGAATTTTAATGTGGCTGACTGAACACCGAGTCTGCCAAGGAAAATAAGGGTTCAGGCCTCCACTAAAATGAAGGAAAATTCTACCAAGAAACTAACTCACTCTCTCTATCTTTTTATCTATCTTTCTTTGGTCGTCGTTTTAAGCCATTTGCAAACCAAATTGCCATTATTGATGGTAATAACCATACATCTCTATATAGAGTCCTTCATAAGTCCCTTTTCGTTTTGACAAAACTATATATATATTTATTTATATTTCTGATCGGAATACTCAATTATACAGTGTCTTATATTTCATTCAATAGTCCAATGAAATTCATTTATTTTGTCAATTGACATGTAAATTTTTTTAAAAACAAATAAATGGTCCATGAAAAAAATAATTTATACAAGTAATTTAAAATAACGCCATTAAAATATTTAATATTTTATATTAATTTAAATTGATCAATTATTTACTTTTTTTTTTTACGTATTATGAGATAAATTTGAAATGACATATATAGTTGTATGTTAATCTATAAAAAAAATAAAAAATAATTTGTATATAATTGGTGCAAATAAATCATTTAACATTGCAGGATAAATATATAAATGAAGACTTTTGTCATTAGAGTAAAAAGGTTTTTGACAAAATCTCTCTGAATTTTGTTGGAGCATTTATAAGCCTGTATAAACGAGAAACTATACCGTTAAATCTGAAGTAATCAAAAGGATCATGCTACTGAAGGGCTTGAAGGAAAATTGGAACGATGGCTATGTGTGTGTGTGTGCTCACTATCATATACACAACTGGTAAAAGGGGTCGAACGTGTGCTGAAGCTGCGGGATGAGATCGAGGACATCGTTGGAGTAACTTGATCCTCGCTCTATTTGAAAATCCTATATATATATTATATGCAGTATATATGGAATGGGTGTTACCAATATTGCAACGAAATAGCCATTTTCTAATATCAATAACCACATGACAATACATGCACAAACTATTTTAGCTATATCTCTATATGTGTGTGTGTGCTTATGTTATGTAAAAGTAGAATGCATTTAAACTTGTAAACCAAGTGAGAGTTTAATTTGATAAAATAATGAAGCAGAAAATTTTAACAAAGCAAGTGCACTGTCCAAGACCACCAGTTCACCACCGACAATTCGAATTGGCCACGTGTACATTTCATATATAGTTTTCTTTAACCAAATGATATTCTAGTTATATATAAATCCAAATTCACACAGTTGTATCACTTTAACAGGTGCAATTTATATACCACTTTGAATTGTCTACATTTAAATACATGAAAAAAAAAAAAAAGAATAAATTACACATTTACAATATTTGTAATTATGATTTATCAAATTGAGCATGTATTTTTAAATTGAAATAGTGTTAAAAGTTTAAAACATTGATTACTACAATTTTCATTTCATTCATTCTCAAAATTTCATGTGTTCTCATCACAATATTTTCTATATATGTATTCAACGAATTGGTATTAATGACGAGCCACCCTCTCTTGATCTTTATAAAAAAAAAGGCAATGGTGTAATGGTGCGTGTAACAATAATGAAAATGCACGTGGCGTGATTCATCTTTTTTTTTATTTTCTAGCAATATAAAAAAAAAATAATAGAAAAAACAGGACTACTTCGATCGTTAGTCGTAGGTTTGTGTGATTTCGGGCGAATGGACAATCGTGCAAGTGAAGGGGATTGAAAATTTGGCTGAATCGTTTTGGGAATAAAAAAAAAAAAATAAAAAACAAGTAGTAAAAATGATGTGAAATTTTTTCTGTCTAGAGGTTTTGGATAAAATTCCATATCTACCCTCATTAATGCTGGCTATCGAGCCGTAAATTTTTTTGGTCAGCAATGAGACTGTGCGGTTATTTTCATTTTTTTTTTTTTTTCGTTAGTCACACCTCGTGATCGTTCTCATTCAATTTAAAGACTTTTTAAAATTTTCACTAAAACTTGTGACAAATTTTATGTCAACTCAAGCGTTCTTTTAATTAAAAAACGTTATTCTTTTTTTTATAATAATATATGAGCCATTGAAATATAATTAAAACAGTTAATTAAATTGTAAAAATGCATCAACAAGCAGTATTCAAGAGTATAGATTACCTTCTTAAATTTATATATGATATTCATTTTATGATTCTCCATTCTCCAGTCTTCAATTTAATGATTAATAAAAAATATATTAAAATTGTTTAATTTATTTATTTAAAGACTTGTAATTTTTTTTTTTTTCATTTTTTTTATAATAAAATTCTGAGCATTTTTGTAAATTAAAAAAAAGTATTTATATATTATTTTTTGTTTTCTGATGTTGAGGAGGATGTTGATGATGTTGGTGTTGTTGGTGTTGTTGGAGTTGTAGCTTCTTTCTCACCACCAATAAAATGTGTCAAATGTAAAATTGAAATAACACTTGCAATATAATCAGCCACGTCTTCTCTTTTAACAGTTTTTAATTGAGCAGATACTGAATGATATATACGATTTGCTGTTTTTGATGACAATTGTCCAACTGTTTGAACAGCATGTAACACTTTATTTTCATCAGCTGATACTGGAACTGAAATTTAATTTTATACAAATAAAAACAATAAGTGTGCATGTGTGTTTGTGTTTTTTTTTTTTTTTTTGGCTTAAATAATTAATATAAAAAAAAACTAACCTGGTTGTACTTCTTCACCTTCAATAGGTGGAAAATAATAATCAATGAGACGATTAATAATTGCTGTTGTATTATCGACCCCTTGTACTGCTAGTGTACCAACCTGATTATTTAAAATTTCATTGGCTTTTGTAACACTTATTTCTGTGAGAAGTGATGCACGATTAGTTGCATTTTCTTTAACAGCAACAAGTTTTTCAACAGTTGGCTGCAGTGAAGAACTCATCACATTTTTGGCTGCATCATAAATCTGTTAAAAAAATAATAATAAAAAAGAAAAAAAAAAATTAATGATGATTACGTGTTAAATGATGTTTTGAATAAATATATTTGTAAACTTTAGACTTTGAACAACGAACCTCTTGAGGTGGCTGTTTCATCATTGGTACTTTTTGCTCAACAATACCAAGACCTTCACATAATTTTTGATCAACAGTATTAATTTGTCCTTCAAATTTTTTAGCCAATGGTGCAGCTGTTGTTGATGCAAGTTGATAACCAGCTTCAGCATAATCTAATGCCCAATTTATTAAATGATGAGATCCTTTTAAGTATGAATATGTTTTTCCTGTTTTTTCAATAGCAACAGAAACAACTGGAATATTTTTAACACGATCCAATACTTCAAGATGTGGTCCTGCATCAGGTGTTGTTGGTTTTGCATCAGCCATCACAACTAGAAAATATTTAAACACATTATTAATTTTAAATTAACCACCAAATTCAATTGCTTGAATGTGTCTACAAGTATAACAACAACAACAACAACAACAACAACAACAACAACAACAACAACAAAACTTTTGACATATATATATTATTAATTCATGATATAATATTGAGTTTATAATTAAAATACTCACTTTGATGTATCACAATATTTTTTTATTTAATAAAAATTAAAATTATTATCACTCAATGATGAGATGTATATTTATGATTTATATTATGTTCAAGTATGTTGACACACAGAATGGAATATGCTAGAGTGTACAATAACAGAGTTTTATATATACTGTAGAGTATTCAGTTTTATTGGAGCCGGATAGGAACACGTAGTCACCGGCTGCATACGTTCATTCATTCAAGCATGGAAGGGGCAAAACTCTCTCAGGTCCGTATCTTGTATATTTTATTATTTTATTATCAATTTTAAAATTCATGCTCTTTTTTTTTTTTGGTGGACTTTATAACTTGACTATTTTTAGTGGATATTTTATGTTGAATTAAATTATGATAATGTTTTTAAATATTTAATACAAAAATATTAAAATTTAATTTAAAAATTAAACATTTTTGATGTTTAACTAAACAAATCACGTTACTGAGATGATGAAATAAATTGAGCTCCGTTGTCATTTTTAAATTTTGTACTTTGATATGATGACGATGATGATGATGGTGATGAGTTGTGTGTGTGAGTCATTGTAATTTTCAGGACCGTATTCAACTCCAGCCAGTGCCTAAAACATTTATGTATTTTTAAAATTAAAATTAAAATTTAAAAACAAAATAAATAAAAAATAATTTTTATTTTTTTATATTTCATCTTCTCTTAATATAGGTAATGGAATATTTAATTTATAAATAAATATTTTAAAGCGAATTACATTGTTGTTATTATTTGAAAAAAAAAAAAAAAAA
>MKYW01000021.1:39604-53445 GCA_015776835.1 Aphidius ervi
ATATATATAATAGAAATATATAAATAAAGAAATGAAAAAACTTTATGTGCTCGGACCCTGCATGCTGTTCATGCTTCGATACATCTTACATAGACTTTATACAAGAGTATGTATACGTGAATCCCATCTAGCGTAGGGTTATAAAAACGATAACCCTTTTATTTTTCATTCTTTGGACTTTGGCAAGCCAGCTTTTCTTCGATCAAACTTGGCTATTCTTTACTTGGATTATTTTTTCTTATACAGTTACATAGCAAGGCCTTAAATCTTTTACCTTTGAATTCCAATTTTTTTTTTTTCCATTCCTCAAATAAAGTTGGACTTTTGTGTCATATACTTGATTTACAATGTGACTTTTTTTTTTCTAAAATAATAATAATAATAATAATAATAATAATAATAACATGTTTATTTATTATTTTTTTTTTTTCAATTAAACCATCACACGTATATAGTAAAAATTGGTGGTATAATAAAAATAGACATGGTTATTTACGATAACAAAATAGCCATCAACAAGTCGTGAATCTTAATTCACACACATTGGATGTAATGTTGTATCGTAAAAAAGTGCAAACACCATTAAATGATAAAATAAAAAGAAAGTTAAATTGGAAAAAGAGGTGCAATAAACAAAACGGATGTATGACTATTTCGAGTTATCTATCAACAATATAATGTTTTATATTTTTTCATATATCAAAGTACAATTATTGTTATGTCTTTTGGCATCAAAACATTTGCAAGATTAGTTGATCAAATATATCTTTTTTTTATTTTTGTATTTGTCTTTTAAACTTACCACTGTGATGTTCAACAAAGTCCTGGTGTTTACTTGCAGTCAAAAACAAAAATATATATTTTTTTCAATGACAAGCTGCATACTGATGACGTTCGTGTTAAAACTGCTCAATAAAAATTTTCGTGAATTTAAAAAGTTGTCACTTTTTTTTGAGACTTTTAACAATTGCGGTCTTTTTAAAAAGTTTATTTACTTTTTGAGTGTCACGTATTTTTTTTTGTGTCTGTTGACTTTTGCAAAATTTAATTTAATTTTTCATTGGCATTGATATAAAATTTTTAAGTTAATAAAAAGGACATTTTGGGTATATTGAATGTATATAGAGTATATATAGTAACCTCAGACCATTACCCGCGGATATACCTATACAGTATAGGTAAGCCATAAACCACAATGCAGCTGGTTGATTGATTAATCATCAATATTTTGTGCTATTTGAAAATATCGAAATACAAGTTGTGAAACAATTAACCCCATGGAGAATGAAATTAGTCTGTTATATATTTATCAAGAGAACAAAATGTCGACATACAAAATGCCATCTGCAGTGGATATTTTTTGTATAAATTGTGGTCATAAATGTCACACCAAAATACCAAATGTACATTTATTCATACAATATTTTTTATTTTTTTTTGAATAATAATTAAATGACTCGTTGTATTACACTTTGAATATTTATTTTAACATTTTAACATTTGTATAAATAATAATAATAATATATACTCTGATAGTCTTTTGATTTTTTATTTTAAAATTTATTTAGTTAAATTTAAAACTTTACTTTATTCAAACCGATTACAATTAATAATAATTATTAATTACTATTTAACATTGAACCTCGTTGAAAGCCATGACCTCTTCCTCTATACTTTCTATTTTTTTATTTTCTACATATATACTATAGCATCCCTTATTTCCGGACGTTATGCTCTTGCATTGAATAATTCATGACTCTTTTCTGTGTGTAAATATAAGCTCTTATAATTATTCCCAGAGGGATTAATTCGAGGAACGAGATTAGCGTTTGGGTACCAACGGCAAACACAAAGAACATCCTCTTCTATAGTGTTCAGGATGGTTTGTAAAACACACTAAAATATATATCATATCTACACCATCAGAACTTGGATGACTTTGCATTACGAGTTCAACAAAATCACGCAATATTTTTTTTAATCTTTGTACATATGTTTGTCTTAAATATCTCTCCCTTCCCAAAATTATACAGTGAAATATAATATAAATATTACATATGTATATGTATACCTTATCACATGTGTGCAGTGTGTATTTATCTATTTTAATTTCCTGTTTCGATGAGCTAAAATGAACCCCATGTCCAGACAGAGTATAACAAAATTTTTAAATTGATAACAAAATAAAAAAAATCATAATAGTATAACGATATAGTAGATAAAATAAAAAATTTGCGATACAGGATGTATTTTCAGCTCTCGTAACATCAAAAAAACGTTTACCAGATATTACTATAAAAGGATGTGCATTCGCATTTTTTGTTTGTTTATTATTATTTTCATTTTTATTTTTTTAGGTCTATTTCACAAATAAAATTTCGTTCAGTATTCGAGGCGTGGATGAGTAAATTGTGCAATATGAATTTATGATCGACAGAGTTTATATTTGTTTTTTTTAAATTTTATTTGTATATATTATTAATTTTATTATTACTTTTTTTTTTTCTTTTTAATTTTATCAGCACATAATTAAAATAAATTTGAAGATAATATATATATCAAGGAAAATAAGTTGAATTTAGAGTAATTATGTAAGGTAGAGAGTGTAAATGCATGGTTCAATGAACATCATAGATATTGATGAAGCACGATGGCGTGAGAAGAGCCGGTAAGCTGACTATGAAAGCCTGAGGGAAAGAAGACTCGTGCGAAAACGCGAGTTGATGATATGGGCCACACTGCAATTATACGCCCGATACGATATGAGACGTACAAATTGATCTGTCCAGAAAACAAGGAAGGAAGGAAGGAAGGAAGGAATATATATACATTCTATAGACAAGCTGGTACAATACATCAACTGATGACTCTCAATCAATATTATTGATTGATAATATAATATAATACCACTATAGTATACTTGTAAATTGGTATATTAAAATTACCTATAATACAAACTAGATAGATATTGTGGTTAGCTATACATATACAACAGTTGAGATGATCCCTCAAACTCTGCTGCTGAAATTGAAACTTCAGGTGAATTTGATTCATCCATTTAAAACTAAATTAATGAGTTATTTCAGTGTGTATGAATGTTATTACAACTATGAAATTTAAATATTTATTATCCTTATATAAATACTTGATAATAATTATAAATTTGTTGGTTTTAATTTACTCAATGTCAAATACAAAGTGCTGATAATGTTTGCTAACAAACTCTTCACCTTGGTCAAGTTTACAAGACAGAGATATTGTTAATTTATATTGTTGTTGTTGTATGTGTTTTCGTTTGTTGAATCTGAACCCTCATCAGTAAATTTCGACTGGACCATGGCCAAACCAGTAGACATCTAGTATGCTCTGCTAATTTTAATAATAATATTTAATTTTACTTGATGTCATCTAGGATTAATTTCCCAAATGTTTTGCATATATTTTATGAAATATTTTAAGATTTATTGAAAAAAAAACATATTATATATTATAAAGAAAATTTAATGTGTCAATAAGAAGGTAAATGAAAAGGTGCTTTATCTGTGTGGTGGCTTTTCAATGAGTAAAAAGTGTTCATCTCGTAAGGGAGATAGAGGATTACGATGGGACACCTCGATGAATGCAAATAATTTGCATATCAGACAACTCGATAACGAGATTATTTTTAAGTGCTTAATGGAAGTTTGAAATGCGACATGATCATTGCTAGATGTGGGACAGAGAAAAACTCTATATACATGTTGTATATAGAAAATTGAAGCCAAAAAGGTTGTCGATATTTTGCATATCAAAGCATCACTCTATTATTTAATTTTTTTTTAAATTTTTTATATTCTATTCAATTTTATTATTCATTCAAATAAATTTAATTCAATAAATATATTTGAATATTCTACAAAATACATATATATAAATACTTTATTTTTTTTTTTAATTTAATGATTTTATATTTATGAATATATTAATGTCAATTGAAATTTATATTTTTCTAATAATTTAATTAATTAAATATAATTAAAATATAATTTGCATACTGTATAGTTATAAAAAAAAAAAAGTTAATTCATTTCCCAGTGGAAAACTGAAAATGAACAGTGATCTGCAGTTTTGCGTAAACAAATCTGTGTGAATATAGCTTTCATAATTACAAATGCATGAACGTGTTTGTCTATATGCTGATGGTGATTGTAAATAAAAAGATAAAAAGTTAACTAGAATGTATCAACACCATCAGGTTGTAAACCAGTTATATTTTACAAACCATAACCACGTAATGGCAAACTCGTGGATATGCACCAATGCAATTTTATGTCGACAACAATATGTATGTAGATATATCATTAGAAATAGTTATTTTTAACAGTGTATAATAATACAGAGAAAGAGAGAGAGAAATATTCAACCAGTAAAACAATTTACCTGCTGATGTTGGCTATATGTATGATAGTTAACCTTCTTAATATAATAACTTGTCTCTGGATAAAACAATGACAGTAGTAGTAGTAGTTGTTGTTGTTGTTGTTTTTGTTGTTGTAACATCAGCAAATGTACACATTGTTTACATTGTAAACTGTCTTATTAATAAGACCAAACAAATTTCATCAGTCATTGTCTCTGTTTAACTCGTTATAAATTATTATTCTCACCTGTTTGAACTAGCTTTAGCATAAACCTAAATCTACAGAATGTAAATTCATATATTGGCTACATCACGATCTGACCAATCTTTGACTAGTCATGTTGGTACTTGAAAATTTAGACAATGTTGTGTTGGAACATCCTTGAGCCACCAAATAGATGTGTACACATCTACAACACAACACAAGTTTTGTTGTCCAATCAATTCTGAATCAAAAGAAATATATTCTCTTTGAGACATATAGGTATATTTTGAAAAAAAATTTTATATACTTACCAAATTTATAATAAACAGTTTAAGTATTTAACTCAATTATTTTGTTCTTTTATAGCTCTTTTATCAATGTTATTATTATCATTATTATTTTTTACTTTTGTATAGTTGATGAAATTTAGCTTAATTTGAATCCTTGCTTGTTGTGGTTACTTGAAGGAGTTTCATGTTGGATGTTTTCAAGTAGAAAGCCATTACCTGATCGGTTTTGAAGGCGAAACGGTTATTACTTTACGCCAAGCAACTTACTTTATCTTATATATCATCTGTAAGTCGAATACAGTCTAAAACCACCAGCATCACCACAATTTGCGTATATATATATATGTATTTAAATGACATATAAAAATAATTTCAATAATTTTCAGCAAGTCTAGAAGTTGATAAAATAATATAATAAGATAATGGTATGTGTATACTTCATGTTGGTTGGTTTTAAAGTTGGACTATATATCCCATGGGAAGAACAACACACAGGGCAAAGCATCATATACTCATGGGATGAATAAATTAATAGTAAATAATAGATCTAGCTGAAAGTATATCAACAACAATGTTAATAGTCCAACAATTTTGTATTTATATTGTATGCGTAAATGGAATACATAGACCCAGAGCAAATGATCATCAAGCTGAATTTTCTTTTTTGTTAATAATTAAATATGTTTAAATATTTAAAATAAAAAAATGATAAATATTATTATTGGTGTAGAAAGAGATATTGTAAAAACCACCTGGGAAATAAAAAAAATTTGTCGATATTTCAACTCTAAACTTTTGTTGCTATATTGTTTTTTTTGTTTTTTTTATAACGAGATATGCACTGGATATCAATTTATATTTTTTTTTTAGCTATATAACCATTCACTCGAAGGGGATCTTAATTTTTTGCCATTCTGTTTTTTTTATTTTTTTACAACTCTAGCAATCCATATAGTATTTTTTTATGTTATTTTTTATTTCATTGTTTGCTCCGTTGAAAAATATCAGAATGGTGTCAATAAGAAATTCATGAAATTGAAAAATAAAACAAATAAAGTTTAATTCAACGAGTGATTTATTATACCTGTCGTTCATAAAAAAAAAAATAAGCTTGATGAAAATTGAAATTTTATTTCATTAAAAAATATAAAAAAAAATATATTTTTACTGAATCTGAAAAAAATTCTCGAGAAATTTTAACATAAATCAGTTGTGTGAAATGTGAGAGTGATATTTTGAATTTATCAAATAACATAATATATTATTTTTTTCAAATTAATATATGTATCACTAATTTTATCAATGAAATTTCACAAAATCAATTAAACTACTTGTCATTAATTTTATTAAATTATTTATGACACAATAAATATATAGATAATACACTTGAAAAAAAAAAAAAATAAATAAAAACTGGGTTAAAATTTTTTTTTATAATGATGTAAAAAATAATATTTCTAGTGTAATATTTAAATTTTTAAAATAATTATTTTTCCGGAACAAAAGGGGAAAAAAAAAAAAAAAACGAAAAACAGACTGAATTGAGTACAATTGGGTCAATGGGAGGTGTCGAAAATATTCAGTCTTAAATAATGTAAAATAACAGTATTCTGTCGCCTCGAAACGACTCTGTCTGAGTGATATCATAAAATAAAATTTTGTAAAATTTAAAAATGTCAAAGGAAATGTGTGATTTGCATAGAAAATTTTATTACTAAAATTTATCTTTATATATATGTTCATTCACACAACCTTCTTCTATATAATAATAATAATAATATATGTAATATTTTATTTATTTTTATTTTTCTACAATGCTATATAGCAGTTCTTGAAATAATATTTTTCACCTCTTGAAAAACACGTCCATTCTTTTAAACCACTTGACTATAATTTTTTTTTTTTTTATTTTTTTATACTTTTCTTGTAAAAAACATTTCATATTTTTTTTTTTTTTTTGTAAAATAATTTCTTTATAAAGATAAATATAAAAAACCATGACATTTGACAGTTTTTAAAGTTAATAATTTTGTTGGTGAAAAGTTGTTACGTCAGATGATGGGAATGGAATATTGATTGATGTATATAACATTCGAAAGATTTCACATCCATTTTTCCAATTCTGGCAGTTGAATTTCGTGACCAATAAAATTCTTACGTGATGTGATGAAAAAAAAGGGCGTTGAAGGGTCATCAAAAATAGAAGGAAAAAAAAATAAAACTAGTTATTCCGTTTGATCATCAAATTGAAGTGGTAATCGATTTTTAAATTCAAAAATTACTTTTGTTTTATATGAAAATTGATGAAAATAGAAAAAATAAAAGATTCAAGTTAAATTAATAATTTTTTTGTATGAAAAATATGTAAAATGATTTCGTCTCTGGAATTTGATAAAATATATTGTCGGGTATTATTGAAAATAATAAATCTCTCGTGGAGATGAGCTGGAATTAATTTTATCCAAAGATGGGCTAAAAATAATGGAGAATGGGGGTCGATTGCAAGCAATTTACGATACTGATTGCAACCAAAGGCTGAAAAATAAACAAAAAAAAAAAAAATAAAACAAAAAATGAAGCAGCAGCATCTTGGTAAGCGAGAAATGGGAGTGAGTTTAAAACCTTTTTAGTTTGCCAAGGAAGAAAAGAGGCTGAAAAGCTTGATATAAAAGATGAATGAAAGAAAAAGAGATATAAAGAAGAAAAAGAAAATGAAGAATAAAAGGGAGCAGTCTCTTTTACTTTGAGGTTTAGATTTGAATCCCAAGTTTTACGGCACAATTAATTCCCATTGCATTTCTTGAAAAGATTTTACTTGATATTGTACTGATGATCAGAGATTTATATTATCAAGTAAAAGCGAATATGATTTGTCCACGAATGATGGAAAAACAAAGTGAAAAAAAATAAAATAAATATAAATAAATAAATAAATCTATATATACCTATATATAGTAAAAATAATCAGGGATTTTAAGACGATTCAACCACTTGAACAGGCTCACTTTTTTTGTCAAGTAAATTATTTCAAATCACCAGTTTTATTTTGCACCAATTGATTTTATATTATTTTTTTGTGATTCACTCATTCACAAATAATCTGAAAAATAAATATTAAGCCATGTGAATATGTGTCATTTTAAATATGAAAAAATAAAATTAAAAAAAATACTTGTCAGCTTACAAATGGTACCACTTTTTTTTCTGTAAATTAAATACAAATACCTATGTATTTATATATATATGAAAAAATATCTTGTATATTTATTAATTTCAATATAATTAATTGACCTTTCTTGAGAAAAATTTATTTTTTTATACGCCAGTAGAGAGAGTATAAAATAAAAAAAATATATAAAAGCTAGAAGCTCTGATGATTGATGAGTTCAATTTTTCATAGTAACTGGAAAAGCCAATTGTCTTTCGTGTCATTTTTTTTATTTTCTACAAGAATGACTTTCAACAAATTTTCACTACATCTAGACAAAATTCAATAATATTATTTTCTTTTCAGTTTAAATTAAAGGAAAAATAATAATAATAAATTTAATTATATATATATATGAAAAATAAAAGAAGCATGATTGATGAAAATTTAGAAGATTAATCAGGGAATGTGCTATAGTTTAGAGTTTAATTTTAAAATTTAAAACTACCTGTCGTTAAATAACAGCTGAATGTCTCGGCTTTACAATGTCAACATACAAATATTTTGGTGGTCAACTCGACACAATATAACTGATAACAAAAACAAAACCAAACCCAAAACCTCTTGGTGGAGCATTTGTTGAAGCATCTGGAAGCATCTAGATACTAAAATACCACAAATTGCCAAAATTACTTGAGTATCCTTGTTTGGATATTTAATAATAATTATACTTATCTCTGGAATTTTATTTCAACAATGACAATATTTTGTAGCTTGTAGAGTCTCAAAATTTATTATTGTTATATTGTTTTATTTTTCCTTTTGTTATATAACAAAAAAATAAAATTCCCGTGACAAGATTATTATGAATTGTTATTAATTTGACCGTAGAGTATTGAGAAGGGGTTTGTGTTTATGTTTATGTTTTTTTTTTCATTGTCATTGTCATTGTCGTTGGCCTAGTTCCGTTATCTTCATTACGTATGCACGTGAAAAAAAAACAAATACCTACAATAAATTGTTGTCCTGCAAGTTGACGTATTATATAGACTCAACAGTCATTGTCATGTAGTGTATCAATAATAATTATTGTCAATTTTATAACAAAGAAAATAATCAAATGAAAAAAAATAATATTTTGGTTCAATAGTGTTGAGGTTATGTGTGTGTAAATAAAAAAAAAAATAGCTGATGAAATTGTAGAGGTATGTAATTTGAATATAAAACATGATGATGATGATAATAATTTAAAAATAAAAAATGTCTTTCAGAAAGACTCCAGGGTGACAGTCAGTAAACGGACGATTGGACGCAAAATCATGCCACTGGAAAATCTTAAATTGGCCACGACGACGACGACGACTCGAGAAGAGTCACACAGCTTCTTGGCATCTTGGTCTTTTTTAAAAGCGACATTTCAAATGAGTTTGCTATTTTTTTTATTTTATTTTCTACAAAAGCTTTGAAAAAGCAAAACTCGATCGTCTGTAAAGCAATTTTATTTCGTTTTATTTTCTTTGTATATCTTGGCCGGATATTTATTTAGAAATTGATTTATTAATTTAATTAAAAATTGTTTTTCTAGTTATTTTTTAATTAATTAAATAAAATTAAGATATTTATTTGATTTTTTTTAAATCTGTCATTTAGATTGTCAAATAATATTCAGCTGAGTCATGACCTCATACAGCATTATATTTAATTGTGTATACTCATCAACTTGTGATAATAAGTAACAAGAAGCTCTTTAAATATTAATCCTGGATATATTTAATTATATCAACAAATAATTTTTACACGTACGTCTGCACTATTATTAATTTAATTTACTTAATATTTTTATAGAAATTAAAAGTTTTTAAATCTAAAACTAATTAAGAGTTAAGAGTTGACACATGATGATGAAAACAACTCGCAATAAACATCACATTATAATAGCTCAAGTTAATAATTTGAATTTCCTTTCTTTCAACAGCAGCATCATCATCATCATCATCATCGTCATCATCAGCAGCTACTTCCGTAAGGATACGATTTTCAACTAGAGCTTTTCAGTATTCGCGATATCTAGTACAAAGGATTTTTTAGCGTGCAACTCACTCTCTGCAACTAACGCTTTGTCAAGTTGTACGTAGGATAAAAGTTAAAAGTTTTTTAGTGGTTTAGTAGAGTTGAAACTCCTTACCAGAGAAACCTCTCGACTTTTTCTTTATTTATTTATTTTTTTTATTTTTCTTTTATTTCTTTCTTTTGATTTTTTTTTATTTCTTTATTTCTCTCATCACCACTGATTTCTCAGTGGGTTCCTCTCGTCATTTTATGTATATATATACTAAACTTTAACTCGTTGAATTTTTATATAAAAAATTGTGTGAATAAATCTACAATTTGTTATTTCATTTTTATTTTTATTTTTATTTTTTCAAGTCATAACATTGCAAGAAATAAAAATACAACAAAATGAAATAACAAAAAAGTTTTATTTTTTTTCTTAATAATCATTAAAAGCAAAAGTTAATTTTTATTGTGATGATGACATGTTCTATTTCAACTATGATTATCATGTAGAAAAATAAACATTGTAACTTTAGCTGACATTAAAATTTAGTCATCATATGCTAGACTGATTTTGTATGCATGAAAAATATTGTTTGTCACCACATAGTGAGTGAGAAATCGGTGAGGATATGTCAGTGTAAAATGTAAACGACTAAGAATACTGTTACATTGATTTCCCACGTGCCCAAGTTAGTGAAGTGTTTCTTTCTCTCTTCTCTCTCAACATACACACACACACACACATCACGTAAAAGTAAACTTTCAAAATTTTGCTCGTTCAGGGATTAACAAAAAATTAAAATTAAATAATGAATAATGAATTGAGATGATTTTCTTGGCAGTTGATTGACATTTGACAGCCCAAGGGAATCAATCAACTATCAATGTAAACATCTATCAAACAATTAAAAATTTATAGATTAATTTATGTTTTCTTTTTTTATGTTTCAGTGAATGCGATGTTACACAGATTATACAAAAATAATTTTTATTACTACAGTATGCTTGTTAAAGCTAAATAAATTTGTTAATATTTAGATTATTATTTTAAAAATCAAATAATGTTTACATATGCCATGTTGGCAATTTAATTAATCACAACAAATATTGATAATTCATTTGAAAATTTACAATATTGATAAATAATAATTGTTTAATATAAATTTATTTATTTTTTTTTATTTTTGATATAAATGATAAATGAGTAGAGTGGTGATCATTTAAAAGATCGAGAGATGAAATAATGGTCGAGTGAATTTGATGGGAGTAAAGGACACTCTGTCAATGTAGGCTCTGTGAAAATTTTGAAAATTTGTGTGCGTGGCATGTACATGAGAATTTCCAGTCTTTTGCACCCACAAATTGTTGAGGCACATGCGATGCGTGATATTGACACAGCATAATGATGAGTGAGATGATTGAGAGGCTTCACTGATTGACGACGATCCTCTTTCATTTTTTTGATTTTTATATCAAAAGCAAATCGTGTTTTGCATTTAAAAAAAAAAATAAAATATATATATATATGCAGAGAGAAAGAAAATTCATGCTTTCAAGGGGACTTTTGTTAAACCCACAAAACCCAATGTTTAATAAGAGCAAATATTTGAAAATCTTGTTTAAATGAAGTTGTCGAGTCATGCACACAAATTTATGAAATATTTCAATTTTTAGTTTATCGACATATTCAATCAATCAATCATATTGAAATAAATCATTTCATTACTGCATTTATTTTATTTTAAAATAAAACAAAAAAAAATATATTCAACGAATTGAGTCAATATTTGTTTGTAAAATTATATATTATTTCAATTGATTTTTATTATTTTTAGCAATACAGCTGTATACAGCTTTATGTAATATGTAATATTGTAACATTTATGGTCTCTTTTGTCGTAGTAAACATATATGTGTGGTGAAATAACGAGTTATCGAATATTCATCGTCTATACCTCGAATAATATTCGAAGCTCATGTGGAATGGGGCATTGAATTAATCAGAATATTTGACGTGTTTAACACGTTTTACTAAAATTATAATTAACCAAATATAATATTCAGCATATATTTATACAACTATTTGTTATTTTTTACAGCTACCAATTTCTATTTGGCTTTAAATTAAAATTTTCTCTCTTTCTCTATATACCTATAGTAAATTTAAACTCTTAATATATTTATTTTAATATTTTTATTTCAGTGTTGAATGTTGATATGAATGCTGCAGGATAATCCATTTTGAGATATAGGATTTCGTTTCAATTCATACATTTAATTCGAAATTTTGATGAAGCTTGATGAAATTGATGAACTGCATTTACTTTGACTTTTATACTTTGATTCACTTTGATTGTCAATAAAAGCTCAAAGAAATATGGATGTTATAAACAAACAAAAATATTCAACTGGTAAAATTTTTAATTAAATTTATCTAAATTAATTAGGTTTAAGAATTTACGTGTTGTCGACCTTTTTGAATTATATGTTTTTTCATTAATTTTTTTTTTTTGTTTTTTCGGTAAAATAGTTGAACTAGTCACGCACTATTTTTACGATTATGGTGCAGGATGTATTTATACAATAGGGTAGATGTCCTTTCCTTTTTTTCTTTTTTTTTTTGACGACGAGTACATGTCGAGTACATTATTACATTTATTTTGATGGCATTTTATACCTCTATTCTCAGCAGTTAACTGTAAAATAAAAAAATAAAAAAAAATAAAAAGAATACTGGTTTTTCTGATCGATCTTTAAAGAATATATATATTCGCTCTGATGGTATTTATCAAAGAGAAGAGAAGAGAAAAGAGGGAGAATATAAATATGCAAATATACGTAATTCAAGTGAGTCCAACCAAGATCGATTGCATTCCAGAATAGTCAAGTATTCAAGGAGAGTCAAGTTGAGTTGAGTTGAGTTGAGTGAAAGAGATGAAGAAGAAGAACAAGTAAAGTAGCTCACAACACCTTTCCGCATTATTACTCTTGTTGAATGTGTTTTATTTTTTGAAAAAGGATGAGTCAAGATTTTGTATATTTGCGTATATGCATACATAATATAATTGTGTGCATATATATTTACGTTTACCTTTATGTTTACCAAGTTAATTGCAAGCATTAATCCAATAAGAAGGATTTGCAAATGGTGTTAATTTATTTGTAAGGGATTTATGCAATTACACTAGGATGCCTTGGGCAATTTTACTTGTTCATGTCTCTGTGTCTTGTATAATCCTCGTTTTCTCTCGACAAACCTATATGATTTATTTTTTATTTTTGCTAAAATTAAAATATACGTTATATTTAGCTTCGTTTCATCATGTGTAGAAAATATAAATCAAATGTTATTATTTAATACAAAATATTTTTTTATACTTTTCTACATTTTTTATAAACGTTTGTATTTTTTTCATCATACATATATGACAATTGTATAGCAGAGTGTATATTATTTTTAAAATGTGCACAGTATATATATATGCTTGATGTATATCGTGCCAGTAAATTCAAATTGCCAAGCAAACGGAACAACATTGCACCGCTAAAATGGTTTAGGGGCATTTTAAATATGATAAAATACGTTGGGGTTCATTTTGAGATAAATTAACTCGTGCTTTCTACAAACTTTATAATGTAAAAAAATATAAATAACAATATATGTCTTTATATTTTTAAAATAAAACATTTAAGGGGAAGAAAAATATATAAAAATAAAAATAACAAAAAAAAAAAAAAAAA
>MKYW01000021.1:55831-67979 GCA_015776835.1 Aphidius ervi
TTTTTTTTTTTTTTAACCCTTTTGTTTTTTGTATAAGCGAATCAAAGATTGTGACTTGATACGATAAAATCTGGTTTAACCACAGCGACGCTTTTGAAGTAAAAGTGAAATAAAAAAAAAATAAATAATATATAAAATATAAATTGATGAAAGAGCGAATAGAAGAGTGACAGTGGAAGAAAAAAAAAATAAAAAGAAGGGAAGCAGTTGCATTGGCCGTCTGTGCGTTTTTTATTTATTGTGCATAAAAGAGAGAAAGAGAGAGAGAGAGAAAGAGAGGTTTAAAAAATTCAGAAGGCATAAAAGAAAGACAAGAAAACAGAGAAAGGGAACAACTAACCATCATACTGTGTATACCTGTATATATATATTCACACAAGATGCCAAGTGAGTAAGCAGCAAAAAATAAATAAAGAAAGAAATATCTACAAGGGGCCCAAGGTCACTACTCTCTTCTTCTCGTGCAACAAGAGCGTTCGGCATTCTTATTTATTTATTTATTTATTTATTTTTTCATTATCATCATCATCATCATCATCCTTTTTCTTTTATAATAATATTTTTTAATATTAATTCTTGGTCCTCGTACTGATACCGTATACCGTCTTCCGCCCACTAATTTTGTCTTCCTTCTTTGTTTATTTATTTATTTATTTATTTATTATTATTAAAAGTGTGACAAGTGTTTGTGTTTAATTGTGATTAGTTTTTGTGTTTTTAAATATTCGCCAAGTTGGATTATATACAAAGAGTGTTTGGATTATTGACAAGTAAATAATGTCACGTGTTTCAAGTGTCTATTGTTGTCATTCATCAAAAATTTAAATATCCATATATACATATATTAAACAATAGAAAATAATATAATTAAAAATATAAAAAAAATGACAATTGCCAGTAATATTGTTGTCGAGTGGCTTCGTTCACTTCATCTTGGTCAATATTCCGAGTCATTTATTGACAATGGTTATGATGATCTTGAAATATGTAAACAAATTGGTGATCCAGATCTTGATGCAATTGGTGTATTTAATCAAAATCATCGTGGACGTTTATTACAATCAGTTAAAACACTACGTGAAGAAGGTGCTGCAAGTGTTTATTTTACTCTTGAAGAAACAAATGATTGTTTATGTGATAATGTCAGTTCAAAATCATCAAGAACATCATCAGATAGACCATCAAGTGACAAAGAAATACAACGACCAGAATCACCAACAGCAAGTTCATCAAGTGGTGGACAAGAATTAACAAAATTTGCTGATGAATATGAAGAAGGAAAAGCTGAACTTGTTAGAATACCAAGGATTCAACTCAAGATGTTACTTCAAGAAAAATTAAGACATGATGGTATTCGACTTGCCTGTCAGCCATACACAACACCGGTAAGTTTTTTTTATTTTATTTTTATATATATAAATACAAATACAAATATTTGCTTGATCAAGCATAAACTAGAAAACGCACATTGATATATATATGTATATAGGTAAATGAGTAAATAAATCCCCCATGTTTGCAACACATGTCGACAAACTTAAAAGATATAGACATGCACAGATAAATAATAATAACAAAATATTCTACAACATATTTAATCTCTATATTATTATTATTATTATTATTAGCCTTTTAAATGTTCACCTGTTCTATTTCTTTCATTATTTGTATATCAACTCGTTAATGAAAAATAAATAATAATCTATCTCTTTATTTTTATCCAAATAAAATATATAAATATAAATACGAGCGGAAACGTAAAGGTATTATGTTGCATGTTTCTTATCTGTACCACGCACACGCCGTTTTATACGTAACAAAATAATGAATCAGCCGTTTATCTCGTCTGGTGTAGGCGTGTCCTACTAGAATTCCGCATTATCTTAATTTCTTGGAGAATCTTATATATCTATATATATATATAATAATTTCGTACAAGGTGGGGAAAAAGCTTTAGGTATATGTCTACTTGTATTATATTGTATTATTAGTTGAAAATATTATTATTATTATTATTATTATTATTGTGTATAGAGAAGATGCCGATGTGATGGAAAATTGTTAGTGGAGCAATGAATATTTTTCAACAGTTGTTGGCAATGTTGAAATAATAATAATAATAATAAAAACTATACAATTGGTATTTTTTCTATTTTTTTTACTGCAATAAAAGTCGAAAAAAAATGACAATTGTGGCAAGCTGGCGTGTGTGTTATTAATGCTGTGGACATCCGACATGAAACTTGCTATTTATTTGTCCAAATTTTATCGCTTCTGTGTAAATGTATTTTTATTTTCTGTATATACTATTTTTTATCGTGATTAATTGTGTTGATGATTTTTATATTTTTTATTGCACACAAAAATATTGTTTGGCGAGTAGAAAAAAAGTATCATCAGTCGCAAAACTCTTGTGATGATTATGATGATGATGATACTTTTTCAATTGGCCCATATAATTTATTTACACCCTCAACTTACGTACTAAACATTTTCACTCACATCTTTGCGACATTATTATAGACGGCTTCCAGTACAATAATAGCCTTTAAATATTTAAGTGAATGTTGAATCGATACTTGCGAGACCGACGCGTCGCCCTTTTTTTTTTTTTTTTTATTTATTTTGGTCTGTAAGCACTAGCTTTTTTTGCCATAAAATATCAAGCATCGCCAAAATAAGATTGTCTCGCATTTTACGTGGCGAAACAAAACAAAAAAATATATACAAGTTTGCAGTTTTTAAATAAATTAATACTTTTATATATTTAAAATGAGTTTGAATTAAATTATATATTCAAAATAATGTTTCGAGTAATAGAGGATATAAAGTTTTTATTTTTGAAATATTTATTTTTATTGAATGAACTTGAGCTTTTCCAATGTTTGAAAAAGCGATTATTAGCATGATTATATAAGTAAGCCCTCAAGCCGTCATTAAATATACTGACTCGGTTTGCTAGCTACGAGTATAAATTTAATTCTCTCTCTCTCTATCTCTCTCTTCAATCAATCGATGCAAATACTTACAAGTACCGAAGCTCTATTGATAAGTTTGTGTCTGTCGTTGAATATTGAATTTTTTTTTCTTTCTTTTTCTAAAAGATCAAGTGGCTATTATTTTACATTTTTATTGAGTAAACTCCTGAAGAATTTTGAATCAATGCCATTTTTTTTTTCTTCGTTCTTTCTTTCTCAAAAGAATAAGAATAACATACATTTTTATCAAGTAATATTGCGGTCCACCAACTTCCTATTTATATATATATAATATAAATATTTTTTTGATTTTTCATTTTCACGATCAAGTGGAGCGTTTAAATTTTTTTACAAAACTTTACAGTGTTTTTGAGATATTAAATGTGTATTCGTTCGTGCAAAAAAGTGATGAAGATGTTTTTCTGAGAGCTGATCAAACAGACACCACTATGATATACCATAAAACATATCATATATATTTTTAGAGAGAGAGAGAGAAAGGGAGAGAGCAAGGAATGAAATGAAACTTTTGGTATGTGGCATATTGCCTATACAAAATCTATACAGCAAAGTTTTACTCGAGTTCAGCGAGGCACAAAACTTACTGCAGTAATCTTCCTTTTTTTCTCTTTTTTTTTTTTTTTCAATAAATAAAATATTCTCTCTATATAGCACAATTTATTTTTTAGCCAGAATATCCATGTTAAAAATTTTCGTTTTGTTTTAATACCTCGTGCAATATATAATTAAGCTGATATAAAGGAAGTAGTAGTAGTAGGTGTCAGGTATTTTTTACGAGCTTAAATCTTTTGGAATTGTGGCACTTGGTTGTGTATTAAGTGCACGTGAAACTTTCAACACCTTTAGTCTTAGACTTTACTCTTCCATTTCGCGAATTCTCGCCTTTATAACGGCATCTGTTCTTGATAGTTTTCTCAGTTATATGTATATATGTATTTATTTATTTATTTATTTATATATAGCTATATGGAAAAGACGAGCTAGCTTGTTGTTGTATATATATATTTTGTTCTATGTGAAATGCACATATCCTTCGAGTTCAGTTCAGTGTAAATTGGAGGTTGTGTTTTATGACGCAAATTGAAGCTCATTGCTTTATATACCAGTCATAATTTTCACACATATGCCAAAATATATTTTGTGTTGACTCAAACAAAGCGGCTGCTTTTGATATACATACCTATATATATATATAGTATGAAAAAAAAAAAAAAAACAAATAAAACTACATGTAAAAATTGATTTTATTTATTTTTTTCTCTTTGGTTGATATATATTATATATTTTATTTGTTTAAATGAAAAAATGTAATATTGAATTATATGCTTTTATATACTTAAAAGTCATCATGCATAAATTGAATAAATGAATGAAAAAACAAATATGGATATCAGTGGAATATCACGATAGCAATATGCACCACCATCACCATCACCAGCAGCAGCAGCAATTGGGAAGCATGACATATTTCTCGAGTATATACACATACACACATACACATGCATACCATATGAACATGAACACGACAAGAGCTGTACATGCGATCCTAGATACGTTTATTGGATGAATTTTTTATGGCCGATAAACAGAATGAGACTGAGCGTTAATATGCCATAATATGAAAAATATTGTTGAGCAGTTTTCGTTTTTAATATATTAAACATATATATGCAAGGCAATGATGATAAAAAAAACCCTTGATGAAAAACGAAATATTCACTTGATTGAATCATTGAGATGTTTTTTTTTTTTTATTATTAATTTTTACATGAACGAATAAATATATTTTTTTATTTTAAAGTTCCATTTACTCGTTATATATTTGAAAATTAAATTTACATTTCATTTATTTATTTGCCAAAGATTTTATTTCATAAAATAACAATGCATCTATAATATCTTCAAGCAATCATTATTAATGACTTGCTATCAATTTTCATTGTATATTATATTTATTTATATATATATATACGTCACAGAGCTCGTTATCGAAATTCCCTGGTGGCTTTCATCATAGAGTAACCACCACTACCACCATCTCTTCTAGTAGCTACATCATCTACTACTGTGCGAGAAGCAAAATAAAATAAAAAAGCCAAAAATCTTTAATATCGTTCTGTTAAACTTTGCGTATATATAGATCTGAATTATTGCCGCATATCCGAGTCGACAATGTGCGGCTTGGGGACAATATATCATGCGCTCCGTTAACTCAGTTGTTACTTTGATGCCTGCTGCGAATTTTACCGCCTGCAATAGTTTAAATTTTTTTTACAAGAAAATAAGACACAAATAATAATATAAACAAGTACAAGTTGCTATTTATTATTATTATTATTATTATTTTCTTTCATGTTAATATAGAAGATACGGGCGTAGTAAAAAAATAATAATTATTATAATGAGATGAAATCCAAGTAATTTTGTCAAATCTAGTAATAAGATAATGGCCCTTTAACCTGTAACTTTATTTTTTTTTTTTCTTCTTCTTCTTGCTCATCTTTCAGCTAGTCTCTTTTGCCTTTTATCTCTTACCTCTGATTCAGCAAGCACACTCTTCGAGTAATTACGAACTTAACCGATGCAAATTACAATAATTTGCGTGCTCAGGAAGTGCAAAAGCCACTGCCGTTCATTTTGGATAGTGTTCTCTAAAGGGTTGTATATATCTATATACACCTGTACGAAATATCGTAGGCTGGTTTGGTTGGTTGGTTGGTTGGTTGGTTTGGTTTAGTTTGGTTTGGCTTTTACATTACCTCGTCTCCTACATAATCTCTCTCTCTCTCTCTGTTGCTCTCAATACACCAACTTTATATATGCATGTACATATGTATATATGTGACGACAACAACGATGATGACGACAACAAGCCAGAGGCCAGCAAAAAGTAAATTCACTGAGATAATACAATCTGCATTTTACATGATCCTAAATATAAATTGCTCTTGATTATGGGGTTATCATTTTTTTTTGTCTTTATTTTTCATTCAATTTGATATTTTAAATATTGAATAATATTAAAAAATTGAAAAAGCTAAAATATTAATATATTTAAATCAAATTATGATACTGAGATGTTTGAAAAAAAAAAATAATAAAAAGAATGATTGACTAAACAGAGTATGAGCTTGTTCAAAAATATTTTCTTAAATTCATTCAAAATTTGTTTGTATGTGTGTAGTTGCAGGACAGGGCTTCTTCTTTTTCTTTTATATATACTCTGTGTGTACTTTATATAGCTGATAACTTTAAAAACTTTTACAACTTCCATCAAGTCAACATAAATACATAGACACGCAAAATTGGACTATACAATATAAAATGTAGATGTACTTGATGTTGTACTTTATATCTATACTGTTGATCGTGTTGTGCAAGAAAAAGAAGGCGTATGATCATAGTCTCCTTAGCAAATTTGCCAAGTCAAAGAAACCTAGTAGTTATATTTATCATTTTATCAACTATATAGTATAATTAGAGGGGGGCCATGATATAAATCAAAAGCTATATCTCTCTGATGTGAAACCCTTTATTAATTTCCAATTGTTAAGTCAAGTAGAAAATAATACTTCAAGACACTTGATAAGAAACAAAATAGAAAAAAAAATTTAATACATCAGAGGAATTATGTTATGGATATTTGTATGAATTTTATAAAATTACAGGCTTGTGTGTCTTGAAAAATTATATTATATTTGAATTGTATTTTAAAACAAACATGACCTCTTGCAATTTCAAATTAATATTCCAAATTTTTTGATAATTTTTTCATTGGTGATTGTTGTTGATTATAAAATTTAAATGTTTAATTTTTATTTGATTTTTTTTTCTTTTATATTGACACTAGAAAAATTCAATAAATTCTCGTTAGTTAGAAATAAAAAATTCTATATATAATTTCAAGTTTTTTAAATTTGATTATTTAATCACACTGACCCACTTTCAAGCTGTGGTGGTTTATAATAGAGAAAGAGGTGGAGGTAAAATAGCATTTACTTTGATATACATGGTTTGTATGTGAATGTATGCTCGTATGTATATGTATTTTGGAAAGGGCAGTTAGTGATAAAGCCCTCTGCTAGTTGGTTATTCGTTGATCCCTCAGCTGACTCTACGTTAACATATCCATCTACCCATCCATCTATCCATCCATCCATCCATCCTTCCTTTTACATCTATATGTACTTTCCATATATGGTCTAATAGGATATATATACATATATTTGTGTCTAGGAGATATAGAAAGAGAAAGAGAGATTTAACTCGTTTAGGATCGATAGCCAGTGCCATTAGGCCATCTGTCTTTTCTGCTAATGATCTGAACCACGTGCCATCTCCAACACCATTACCTTCATTATATACACTATACTATACTGGACCAACTCATTTTATTTTTTACTTCAAACAAACAAAAAAAACAAATGATAAAAAGATAAAAAAGTTAAAATAATTTAACCGTCTAGAAGAGTGACCGATGAGCATATATTACAGAAAATAATAAAAAAATTAAAAAAAAAAATAAAAGAGGTGATCCGTTATCGTGTCGTAATAACGCAAACTTTTCTCACGATAATTTTTCCACAAGATTTCCTAACAGTATTCAAGTTAAACGGAAGCCCGGTTAAAGGTGCAATATTATCGACATATTATACCTTATACACTGTATAAAGATAAAAAAATATATATACCTCGAATCAGTTTAAAAGTACTAAAAGATAATTGAAAGTTTTCACAATGAATCACGATATAATAATTTAATAATACATCCTGTTATTTGATATATATATTTTATCATTATCTAAATCACCAACCCATCCACCCACACACACACACTCATAATTATTATTATTATTATTATTATTTAAAAATATTTCTTGTAAATTGAATTTATTTAAAAATTTTCTAAAATTGGATTATAAATTAAATTTTAATGTTGATTGTAAATTTACATGAAGTCAATTGAAAATAAATTGCCTTAAAGTTTATTTAGTCACGAATTTCATCTGTATACATTTATATGGCAATGTATTTTGTTATCTATATGTAGAAAAAAAATATATATAGAAGCAATTGGATTGACTGACTCTGCACTTATTTGTATATATCTGGTGTTTATACACATATTATATTATTCACGTTTTATTTTTTTGAAAAAAAAATCATGCTTTTGATAAAATATATAGATTAAGTAAATCACGTCATCTCCAAGAATTTCCATCGTATTTGTTATTATTATTGTATGTGGAGTGGTGAATCTACTTCGAACATATATATATATATATTTATCTATTTCCTTTGTGAAAATTGACTCAGACAATTTAACCAAGATTTTATTGTATAAAAGAATCTCTTTGGCAATTTGTAATATGATATGGCTGTTGTGATAATGGCTATTATTTTGTTTGTTTTGCTTTGTTGTTGTCGTGTGAACATGTTTTCTTTTGATTATTTTCGTGATTCAATTTGTTTCTCACGCAGCACCACCACCACCAGTGCTAGTAGTATCGTAATATAATTTGACAGAAAATTATTTTACTTTTCAAATAAAAATAGAAAAAGAAAAAAAATAAATAAAAAATACTATTCAATTTGTCGTTTTAAATATATATATATACAAATTAAATGAAAATTAATTCAGTGATGATTTAAGTAAACATGTGAAACGTCCAAATATATATTTAGTGTTGTTGATGATTTAACCAAAAAATATAAATATATATATACAAGTTTTTCCTGTGAGTTAGTTTATCACATGGCTCTTTAACAGCATGCGGGTGTCATAATTTATCTGATGACATACAAATAAAAACTTGTGTATATTAGACTTGATCAAAAAAGGGCCAAATAATAATAATAATAATGAATTAGTGGAGAGAGAAAAGAGAAATGCGTAGGAAGTTGTGTAAAGGAAAAACATAATTAAATAGTGTCGTAGTCGTCTTGGTTGTCTTGGTTGTTGTATTAGGATGAAGCATGTGGGGGCGAGTATGACACACGTTTGTAGTAATCGTTTGGGCGTGAATGATTGTGTGATATTTTTTAATAAACATATATATATATGAATGCCAAGAAGACAAGATGCGCCGGATACAACACGCACGAGTTATGACTCATGTTTATTTATTTATTTATTTATTTTTTATTTAAATTGAGAAGATAATAAAATCCATATGAAGCAGGCACATCTTGCTCGCTTTGCTATTCAATGATCTTGGCTTGATAAATAAATAAAAAAATAGAATAAAAGTTATGTAAAAATATATATGTATATGGCAGTTGAATGTGTATATTAATGAAAAAAGGTTTTTTTTTTATTTAGTGGGATATTTGATGCAATGCAAAAGAATCAGCCAGACGAAATGCTAGGCTGTTGCACCCTTTTAATGTGTGTCTTGTGTATATATATCTGGTGGCACTCGAATCGCTCGAGTAATTGCAGGCGTCGTTGTCGTCAGTGTGACTGATGTCGGGCGCGATTTTTTAAACTTTTTTTTTATTTTTTTTTATTTTTTTGCTCTCCCTGTGTTGTGAAGAAAGAGTATTTCAGTCTGACGAGGCTGTATTGCTGCTGCTGTTGCTAAAACCAAGAACGAATAAAAGTGTATGTTGTCTGCTTGCTTTGTCTGGATGCACACTCTTCATAATATAATACAATATGTGCCCAATATCTAGGTGTATGTATATACTTTTTTTGAGAAATATTCATTCATGCATATATAAAGTCAATTTATTTATTTTTATTTTTACTTTTTTTTTTTGTTTAATTATTGTTAATTAGTAGCAACCAATTTTCATATATTGATAAGTACTCGAAAAATATATAAATATATAAAATTAATTTTCAAATATTTCATTTTTAAAAAGTTTTGGTATATTATATAGTCTGGTTGCTAAAGATAAGATGCTAATGGCAAATTTTATAATATATCAATATAATAACATGGCTGAGGACGACTGTGCACACGTACACACACACATTTATATAGTGAAATAGTTATTGAAAGATTTTAAACTATTTACATTGTTGTTAAATTATTGTTGCTTGGAATTGTATAAGCCTATTAAAAAGCAAATTAATAAAGCTTTGCTCAATGAAATACGACAACTACGATGGAATATATTAATACATTAATAATAAAAATATATACAATGCTTTTTATCCTTGAATTATTAAATTATTTTTAATATGTTTGCTTTTGAAGATTTTGATTAAAAATTATATTCAATAATTACCAGTATATAACATATTATTTATGCAGCACCTACCTTGTTGCAAATTTTTATTATGAATGAATGAAAAATAAAAAAAAAAATAAAATGTTAATAATAATTATAATTATTATAATATAATGTGAATATATAAATAAAGAGCAATATAGATGAGATTAAAAGAGGAAAAGGTCGAGAATTGGTGGCTCGACCTCACGTCTGCTTTTTGGCCGCGTGTTGAACCGTTCGTTTGCCTCCTCTTCAGCTAAATTAGCTTGGGGGCCTCAGGGATATTTTCAAACTTTACTCTCTTTTTTTTTACTTTTTTTATTTCCATCTTTTCTTTCTCTTTTTCCAATTCATGACATATTTATCTGTCTTGCTTTTACACACACACGAGTAAAGACCAGCCAACTTTGTGCACATCGATTACTTGTGTGTGATTCTTTCTCTTTTTTTCTTAGCAATACTACCACCATCACCAGTATATACAGTTCTTGGCTCATTCGTTATTGAACGTGGAATAAAAACAGTAAGGGAATTGCAAAATTTACCTCAACCTCTTCTCCTCATTTTACTCTCGATGTCTGGATATATATGGATAAAATCGATTTAAGCCAAAATCTGATTCATTGAGAGAAGAATACACGTATATGTTGTATAGTAAAAAAATAATCCCTCAATTGCCATGTAAATATTGTTTTTTTTATTTTTGATAAAACTAAACTAATGAAAATTTTAGTAATAACAAAAAATGCTGTCGAAATGTTGATGTTTATATCTGAAATTTCATTACACTCGTCATTTTTTTTTTTGTATTTTTAATTAATTTTTTTTTTGATCTATGCAGTCAAGGATATCTTGATTTTAATTGATACATATATATATTTGAAAAAGTATCTTTACATTTTATTTATTAAGTAAATAATTATTTATATACATATATTAATTACTTGAATAAAAATAAAAAAAATCTTTTTGCCATCACACATAATTATATGAATTTTTATATTTATTTATTTTTATCTTGTTTAATTAATATTTTTTTGTTTGATCGTGATGGCACTGTGGTAAATACTAAAAAACTTGGTTATATATTTTTAAAATTTTAGTACGTGACATGAAAAAGGTGTAAAAATACATAAGAGCGTAAATAAGGGAAAGTTTTTTTAATCGTCTACCACAATTTCTGAATTTTTTTGTCATATAAACGTGTGACCTGGTGCTGCTGCTGCTACAAAATATATACACTGTGTCGTTGTTGTTGCGAAGAAATAAAAAAAATAATATATTCATCCATCCATGCATACATTATTATTATTATTATTATTATATTGACTAAATTATAAAGGCTTTATCTTGATGATAAAACTGAATATTCCTTTATATAATGATATGTACAAAATTTGTAATTGATAATTTGTCCAACATTTACATATTGTGTTGGAGAAGAAATTTAATCGAATCAAAATACATACTTGATGATGGAATATATATGACAAAGTAGAAAAAAATATTTAAAAAAAAAATACAATGACTGTCATGGAATATAATAAGATTAAAATTCTTTTTTTAACATACGTTGATAATTATTATTATAGAAATTTGTGTTGATGTAATGTAATGTGCTCCATCCAGCTGCAGATAGACATGTATATATTATATTGGCACAAAATATTGGTAGTGATATGAACGTCGACAACTACGCGGATCACTTGTTCAATATGAATGCGTTTGAGGGTGTATATTGTATATTCGATGGGATGAAAATATTTGCTATATATACAAGCCTGACTAAAAAAAAAAAAAAAAATAGAAAAACGAATATGATAAACCCCACGATCCAACGCCCCGGGCACGACAAAAGAATCGAACTCGAGCAACGAATTGTGAATTTTTTTTTTTCCCGTATTAGAAAATGAAAAAAAAAAAAAAAA